>PVJI01002087.1:0-155611 GCA_004026765.1 Micronycteris hirsuta
AGATCAGCTACCGGGAAAGTTAGATCAGCCACAGCCAAGATGCTTCTGAGGTAAGCAAGCAAATACAACCATAGAAACAAAATAGAACCAGAGACATTGAAGTTTAGAACATTCTGGCAGTAACTAGAGGGGAAGGGGAAGGGGAGAAGGGGGACAAGGGTATTCAGGAACTGCAATGAAGGACACATGAGCAAAACCAAGGGGGAGGGGGGAAACAAGGGAGGGAGGTGGGTTTGCCTGGGGTGGGGTGGGGGGAGGGTAAATAACGGACAACTGTAATTGAACAACAATAAAATAATTTAAAAAAAAAGAATAGATGATTAAATGAAAGTAGGGGGTGTTACTACTTGGCTACAGATCTGTAGCTGCTGTTCAATGATCCTGAGATGGATGAACATGGGCTTACTGTTGCTTTGCCACCAGTTTATATTTCTTATCAACAAGGAGAAACATTGAATAAGTGAAAAGCATTGCTGAATGATGCAATCCTTAAAGAACAGTGAAACTATTCAGAGAAAGATATAAGGGAAGCACCTAGTGTTTCTTATGAAGGACCTTGGTTTTCACCCACATCAAACCTTCTATAGCACCTATAGCTTCTCTCTCTTTGACTCCTTCCTTATGCTTTTAAGTATGTTCAAACGTTCCATATTAATCAAGAAAGTCAAACAAGAAAACTTCTACTCATTCTTGAAGTTCTGTTTCTAAGATCCATGACGAAACCACTCAGGGTCATGATATAGAAATAATGTATTTTGATTTCCTAAAGGCATATGATGGCGTAGCTCCTGAGATCCTTGCAGGGAGGAGGGAAAAAGTGGATTAAGAGTTATTTGAGTTGGTAGTTACAGAATAGTCACAGGTACGTAAAGCATAACATACAGAACTGGAAATATCTGGGGGAACACTTTGTAAAGTATATGATTGTTTAATCGCCATTCTGTACACCTGAAACCAATACAAAATAATACTAAAAAAATTGTTCTATCAGAAGAAAATATTATGTAATGAAGAAAAAACAACATTCTTCTCTAGCAAGGCATCTTAACCTGGGGTAGATTATTAGTGTAGATTCTGTCAATGGTGGAGTCAACGTTTCTACACTGTTATAAATTATGGTAAAGCTCTATGAATATGTTTTTTAAAAAGAGTTATTTGACAATTGATTTTAAAGAGCACTGGTTGTAGATTGGAATTAATCTGGAGGCAGGTCTGGTGACAAGCCAAGCAGCTCTCTTTCATGGCCTCATTTTCCTTCCAGCTCCTTCTTGTGTTTCGTGGTAGCCAAGCTGGCTTTTTTTCCAGCTTCCAGTGCTTTCTGGGCTCTCTTCTCCACCAGACCCTTGTTTCTGCCTGGAAACTTCTTTGCTTTCCTCCTCCCCAATTGGTCCCACCTATTCCTCACCTCACACATGCCTTTCTCCTCCCCAACTAGGTCAAATCCCCTCTGTGGTGGTACTCAGAGCCCCACACACCATGGTTGCAGTTCCATTTCTTTGTGGGTCATCTTTCCCCTTCACTAGTCTCTAAGCCCTGTGTCTAATTTTTCTTACCAGAGCCTTCCCAGCTCCTATACAGCCCATGGCTTAGATGAACAAATGAATGAATAAGAACAATAAATTCCAAGTTAAGCAGATGCAAGATATAGAAGTCTGTTGGAGGCAGCCTGGGGTCTAAAGCTGACAGGAACAAGCAAACCAACATGGCGAGAGAGTTAGTGTTCAGACAAAATGAGTTGGTAGTGATTTCCTTGGACCAAGGTCACATACTTTGGTGGTTCTTTCCAGAGGTCCCAACTGGCCTGGTCCTTCCTTGAATCACTATTCTCTGACGGTAAATCGATCAGTACGTTGGATTACCAGATCAAGATTCATATAGAAAACAAGATCAGTGGACATTCAAGTTACTGAGCATCTCTTATTAGTCCTGCTCTCTAACCTCTAGGGGGAGCTCAAGGCTTCCCCCTCCTCTCACAAGGTGACCAAAATAGAAGGGATGGGGCTCTTAGTTGGAGGAATGATGCAGTTATAAGTGGAGCTGGGCTGAGCATACGTGCTTTCATTCACCCTGTCTCACATGATTTGCTATTCCTTTTCTTCCCTGCTGTGTTTGCCATTAGATGGGTTGTCTGAATGAGTTCACAAAAGTCCTACAGAGGTCAGAGGTGCTCCAGACCAGGTGGTCAGGGTGGGAGCCATCATAGGGATTTGGGGACCAATGGCTTAGTTAGGAGTAAAGATCTAGCTTTTTCCTGGTGTGTATTTGGTGCCTTTGTTCCTTAAGCTCTCATCACGGTGGGAGGCAGCTGGTAGAAGATGTAACGCGTCAGTGAGCCGGGCACTGTGCTGGGCTCTGGGAAACCCTGATGAGTTCGACTTAGTTCCTGCCCACATAGACTTTAGTCAGCCACATGCCTGTGTTTAGCCTAAACGATCACTGGCAAAAATGAAAGATGAAGGAGTTCTGGCTTAATAATAGCAAGAAAACAAAACAAGACAAAACAGATAATAGGGTATAATTTACCGTAAACTCAAAATGAAAATCTAGAGTGATGTGGCAGCTGAAAAAGGTTTTGTAATTTCAGGCTCCCCTAATGGAAAGATAGTACATGGATCAAAGGAGTTAATATTCTCAATGTAAGTGGTGTTGGTCAGTCCACATCTGGAGTATTGTGTTTCCTTCTGGACACCACATTTGAAGAGGAACATGGACAAATTAGAGTGTGTCCAGAGAGGGCTGGCCAGGACAGCAAGTGACTGGAAACTCTATTATATGGGGATGATTGAAGGAGCTGGAATGGTTAGCCTAGGAAATAAAAGACATAGGTGGACATAACAGCTATTTTTGAAGATTGGTTATGTGGAAAAAGGCACAGGCCAACACCTCATACTGTAGAGAGAACACTTCCTAGGGACGGTACTTGTGTGAATAGGTGGAGATGTTGGGGAAACATTTTTAGTTCAACATGAAAAGTAACTTTCTGGCATCCAGACCATCCAACATGGACCGGGTGCTCTCTTTCCTTAGCACTCCACCTTCTTGTATTCTTTTTCTGCGTCTCCTCCTCCGGGTAAGAACTGGTTTGCAGGTTCTCTTGTTTTCCCTCATAATCTCAAGTCTCTGATCCTTTTCAGTCACCCTAATGGATTGAAGCCCTAGAATTTACTTCTTTGTGAGTGAAAGGTAGTATCGACAACCAACTTTATGCTAAGTGCTCACAGAGGTGATAGCGAATGCTTAAGGCCTATTATGGGGTGAATATAATTATAACTCCATTTTATAGATGCAAATCTTAGATAACTTACTCAAAGTCACATACCTAGTTTTGTAAACTGGTGTGCCCCTAAAATGTGTGTTGAAGCCCTAACCCTCAACATGACTGTATTTGGAAATGAGGCCTCCAAGAAAGCAATTAAAGTTAAATGAGGTCATAAGGGTGGGATTCTGATCCAGTAGGGTTCTTCTTCCCTACCTTTCCCCTCAAGCCAGGAAGAGAGCCCTCACCAAAATGCATATTGGCCAGAATCTTGAACTTGGACTCCCCAGCCTTCAAAACTGTGACAAAGTAAATTAATGTTGTTTAAGCCACCAAGTCAATGATATTTTGTTATGGCAGCTGGAGCCGACTAATACAGGCTGTAAATGAGAGAGCCAGAAATTGAACCCAGGAATTCTATATTCTTCACTTACTCTCTTAGCCACCGGCTAAAGTATAAATTCATAAACAAAACAAAACAGCTAGACTAGGAGTTTGGATGAAAGTGGGCTCATGGAGTAGGGTTCCCCCTACCCCAGTGAATAAAGGGCAGAAGTATAGGGCAAAGATAAATATGTAGCTTGTGTGGGTGTGTTGAGGGCAGTGGGGCTCAATGTGTTCTTTGGACTTGTCGCTTCTTGCCCCCTGAACTGTGCACGGTATCTTTGTTCAAAGAAAACAGTACTCAGATCCACCCTGTAGCCCAGAAGTTCTGCACGTGTCACCAGACTGAGAGGCCTCTTCATTCAGCATCACAGTCAGAATCCGGACTTAAATGGTGCTTTCTTTTCTGACACACTTCCCTCCTTCCACTGGGATCTGGTTGTCCCATTTTAATTGTGTTTTTATTGCTTTATGTAGGACAAAGACTTTTTATAATGAATAATAAAATCGAAAAGCTTTTTTCTTTTAAAAAACTTCTGACTCATCAAATACACACAAACCACAACCCAATAGAGCCATGATTAAAGTCTGTGTAGAGTAAATCCCTCAATGAGTAGAGTTTTGCATCCTCTTACCACAAGGCATCCGAATCCTTTGATGTATGTTGGGCCCTCTTGCTCATAGACCTCTGTCCTATCATCACTTTCCCCAGCCATGAATCTTCCGCCACTGTGATTTCTCAGTGGGGACAAAGTCTTGTCTAATGGGAGGTACAGAGGGAAGGCTTCCTGGAAGCTGTAGGGAAAAATCAGGAAAATGACCAAGTGAAAGTTAGTCCAGAAGAAGAACATCAGCAGTAAATAGCTTTGCCAGCTAGAATTCTTGCTCGTGCTGACTCCAGATGTTGCTGGCCTAAGAGATTTTTAGAGGGAATTTTGCCCACATTTTGGTCTTTTGGCTCTTGTTCTGTGTAGAACCATACTGTAAAATAAAAATAAAAAAATCAAATGGTCTCTGAAACACAATATTTTCCAGAGATAAATTTACATTTATCACCTGAGGCTGCAAGTCTGTGGCACCAAATACCTAGATGTAAACCAAAGAGATTCTGAATAGATGATTTCTGGTATATGCATACAACATTGACTTGGTTTTGCGGCTTCTAGCAACTATTAATTCAGCAAGAACTAACTGGCCATCTGTTCTGATAAACTGAATTCTGTGCTATGTTTTTCCAGCAAAGCCTCTTTAGGGCGGTTGAAAGCTGCCTTTTTTTTTTTTTTTTTTTTTTTTTTTTTTTTTTTTTTTTTTTTTTTTTTTTTTTTTTTTTTTTTTTTTGGTGTGTCCATGATATTTTACTCAAAATAGTGATATTTTTACTTAAGGGATAAGAGAGAGATTGTAATTACAGCAGCAACCATTATAGATCCGGAAAGGAGCCAACTAAAGAGAAAAGGAATAGAACTGGTTGTTATTTTTAAATAACATTCTTCAAATATGACAAACCACTGTAAATAAACTGTATATTGCCCTTTAAGGATGAGAGCCAGAGGCGGAAACTCCACTTATGGCCATCAAGGGATCTGTTTGGGGTTTTCAAATATTTCGATGATTCCCGACATGGTTAGGCTGTGGAATTCATCTACTTACAGCTGAAGGAAGACAAACTCTGAGACTGATGGGCGCTACTTGTTTTACACACTTCACTGTGACATTTTTCATTTTTACAGCCACTGCCAATCGTTTATATCAAGTATTATGTGAACTGCCCTGGATACAGTAAAAGAAGCTCCTGTGAGAAATTTTAGGACAGTCCAGAATGTCTCATGCTCATGAGGGTGATTTTTCAACCCTCTGTTATCCAGACAAACACACTGGGCATCAGAGAGGAAAGCAGGCTTGCTCAGAAGTATTTTAAGAGGAAAGATGGCATCAGGCCTCCGCTGTGGTGCTTTGCTTGTCACCAACCCTTCTTCTACAAGTAGGAGCAAGCCTGGTGCCAAGTGGCAGATGCCTTTTTCTCTTTCTGCTTTGCCGCCAAATACATCTTCGAGGCGCACCTCTCGTGACCTTGCTGCTGCCTCTGGCTTCCCTTGGGGATGAGTTGCTACATCCTCGGGACGCGGTAGTAGCCCTCATCATGGTCTTTCCAATATTTGTATGAGTCAGGGCTGCCCCTTCCTGACTTCTCTCCATCAAAGGAGGACAACAGCATCGACCGTGTGGGACACCGGCCCAGGAGCGTAAGGCAGAGGTTGAGTTCCCAGTGCCGGGAGCTAGAGTCAGGACTGTTGGACTAAGGCCAGTGTGGACTTTGAGAACCAGAGAGATGACTCTGGTTAAAGTGAGAACTGAGGTCTAGGCTTGGGGTGACCGCGTGTGGCCTGTGACCATGCTGCTCACGAGTGTGGTCCCAGAACGGCTTGTGGGCCTCGCCGGGGCGCTTGTTAGGAATGCAGGATCTCAGTTACTCACTCCCCACCCTACTGAGTCAGGTTCCCAGGTGATCCAGGTGAACACTGAAATTTGAGAAGCACTTCCCCGGAGAACCCAGGGCAGGATCAGGGTCAGGGACATGGGGCCATTGGTTTGGAACTCAGTAGGGACAAGATGGGAGCGAAAGCAGGTCAGGAACAAGCAGGTAGAGGCCCAGGTGAGGGGGCGGCGAGGCTGCTGTCAACACCAGGGGGTGCTAGAGCCTGCCTCCACGTGCTGTGGGTGTGTGGTATGTAGGTATATCCAGACTGAAGGCTGAAAGACGGAAGTCCTCTATTCAGCTGCCAATTCAGACGTTGGAGGACAGGAGTCCCATCTTGTCCTGTCTCCCTAGGGCCTAGGGTGGCATTAGCACATCATAGATGTTCAGTTGGTCTCTGCTGAACTGAATAGGTGCCCTCCGTCCCTCCTGTCTGTCACACAGCTTGGGGTTTGTAGTGGAGAGTCACCATTGATTCAGCATTTCCCTCAGGAGTCTCCTGGTGAGATAAAGACATTTGGGTATTTTCTTTACCGGAAACCTTCTTGCTGGATTGGAGAAGACCCAGCCCTCTATTCGTTGAAAGTCCAGGCAGTGCTCCAGAAGCCCAGGCTCCCACCTGGGTGTTGACCCATCAATGTGCCATTTCTGCAAAAAGAAACATGAACCTGCTGATTCTTGGCTATATTACTGGAAAGTTGGTGCCTAGACGCCAAGTCCAGAGCCTTGCAGAGCAGTGGGGAGTTGTCACTGCCAGCCTCTGCAGATTGACGGGATGAGCTCGGCTTGCAGCAACCTTCTCCTGGCAAGAGTTAACGCCAAGGTGCAGCTGAAAGAATGCAAGAGCCAGAGAGCCAGCTCTGGGATTGCTAGTGCAATCAGAAGACGGCCGAGTCAGAGTTCCCGAGTCCTTTGAAGGGGTGCCAGCTTGGACACATGTTTCCAATTATCATATGCAATCTTGAGACACTGTGCAAGTTGCACTTTCATTATGTCAAAGTGAAAGGAACGGTGAGGGCGAGATAAAGGGGGAGAGGCCCCCGAGCTGGAGACTGCAGTCAGCCGTGGCACCAAGTGTTAGCTGAGGCGTCTAGCTGCCCTCCCGCTCAAGTCCATGCCTGCAGCTAGGGCTCATGGTGCCCACTCTAAGGGCCTCTCTGTTTCTTACTTATTTTGGGGGAGTCAAGGAAACCCAACTGATAAGGCTGAACGGAAGAAGCCCCATGTTTAGGAAGCTATTAGACCAGCTCTTGGGCATTTGGTCTAGATACAGAGATTTTGTGGGTAACACGCAGGACCTATGCCCACCTGCAAGATTTCGCATGGTTACTCTGTGAGTTTCCCAAGGTCTGTATTTGCAGGAGAAGCCCGTTCCTTCGCCAGTTTGTGGTTTGCAATGAGGCGAAAGGAAGGAGGCTGCTCTCTTTCTCCCATCCACAGCCGGGCATCCTCTTGGTTTGGTTTTACCCTGTTTGTAAATCTGGAAGAAGTCCCAGCACAAACAATAATTTCACTCAACTTCTTTTCCCAAATACGGTTCAGAAGTTGTTTCCTTTGAGAAGTCTTCCTGGTTTTACTCTTCCCACCTGATTGCTGCTTATCTCTGTAGACGTCATTCAGAGTGTTTCTTGGCACCAATTGGTATGTTGCTCTGTGCTTTTAAGTCAGTGTGTGGATGCACATGAATGTAGAAGGTGCACCTCCTGGCTGCCTTTTACCGTTCCATGGCTCCATATTGTGTGAATATGTGGGCATATGTATATATAGCTGTGTATGCATTTACATGTGTTTTATATACAACGATTTACTATGTGCCAAGCACTGGAGTAAGTGCTTTACAACTCAAAGGAGTAGTTTCTATTATTAGCATCCACATCTTCCATATAAGAAGACTGAAGTACAGAGAAATAAGGTAATGTGTCCAATAATGCTCAGACAAGCTAGTGGTAAGGCTTGGGTTTGACTGTGGCAGTCAGATCATGCTCTTCACCTTGACACCAGCCTCTGAAATGTGCTGGGACAACCCCCCTGCCCTCAACAATGGCCTCAGGAAGGACCTTGTCTTCAGCTCAGATCATTAACCCATTTATTACCGACACAGGGTGGGCATAGACAGGGTGGGGGTCTTGGTTGGGGATGGGGGAAAAAGATGGGAACTAAATTCTCTCTTGTCTGCCCTAAGACACTGGGTGAGTGCCTGTCACATGCAAGATTGGGTCCAGGTGCTGGAGGGAGACAAACGGGACACATCCTTGACTAGAAAGAGCTGCCCAGGGTTGGAGGGGTTCTCCCTGGGCTGCTGCTGTAAAGGGCACGCCCAGCTTGGTCTTGGCCCCAGGCCGCTGAGCCATCTCCACAAACCCAGGTGAACTTTGAGAAGGTCAGAGCTTTTCTGTTGCACACCCAAATTAATTGGAGCAAAACAGAGCCCATGTGCTCGACACGTGGAAACTCTCAGAGCCAATGGTTTATAAACTTGCCAAGGGCCAGGGTAGTAAGCACATCCCAGGGAACCGTGGAGCGCTTCTCTGGCAGACATGCACACAAACAAAGCACAGCCTCCGGCGCTCCCCGTAAGCGGGTCAGTCCTAGAGTCAGGGCTCAGAGGCTTGCTCAGGCTAATCCATGTTAACTGCTTCATACCGTGCTGACACATAGCAAGCTCTTAATAAATGCTAACAGTCATATTAGTATTGCTTGTCACAGAATAAGCCTATGATACATTTATAAAACTCTGACACAAACCTCCTTGCCGTGTTGAAAGATATTCCACCCTGTTCCAACATCCTTTCAGAGTTTCTCAGACAACTCCACTTTTCAAAACTAAAATGTATTGCACACTTCTTTTTTCCCTTTAATCCTCACCCAAGGATATGTTTATTGGTTTGAGAGAGAGAGGAAGAGGGAGGGAAAGAGAGAGAGAGCGAGAGAGAAACATTGGTTGCTTCCCATATGCATCACGATAACCAGGGAACAAACCCACAATCTAGGTAGGTATGTGCCTGACTGGGAACCAAACCGGCAACCTTTTGGTGTACGGGGATGATGCTCCAACCAGCTGAGTCACCTGGCCGGGGCTATATACTTCTTAAATGCCAGGCATTTTTAATGGGTGGTTTATGTATATTTATTTTGTATAATTTATATCATTTAATTGTCTCTCAGCCCTCTGAGAAAAGAGCTGTTATTTTCTTTGTTACACAGATGAAGAAATTGAAACTCAGAAAAGTGCAGCAACTTGCCTAAGGCTGCCCAGCTTAAGTAGAAGTATCTTGCTTATCTGACTCCAAAGCTTGTGCTGTTAACCACTACTCTAGAACCTCTAGAATCTCGGTGGCCTCCCTGAGCCCAGATTTAAGCAGAATCTGAATAGCTACTAGAGTTACTCTTGCCCTTCTGAGCCTGGCTATGCCATGTCCCTCTTCCTTAATGTCCACTGACCAGAGGGTTTCCCTTACCCAACCTGTACATCTATCTGCCAGTGAAGAAATATCTAGTGAGTACAGCAGAGTTGTTCTCTCCTACAGTCACCACAGGGATTGTGAAGTTCAGAATGAAGTACTTTGCATGGGACCTGACTCTTGACTCACAAATGTATGGTTTTGCTCCATGCTCTCAGCTCTGGGACGTAAAAATGATTGTTTTCATTTCACAAGTGCAGGATCTGAGGTCAAAGAGGAGCGGTGGCTCACTGAGCTTTCACAGACAGGAATGGAGAGCTGGGCCAGATCCCGGCTCTGCGGACACCAAGCCCATGTTTGTGCCTTTGCACCAGGCTGCTTCCTCAGCACCAGGGGCCCGGTTGTCTCGCCGTTCCTCTCAGGGCTGTGGAAAAAGACTCTGAGGTCACAGGTGGGTCGGGGTCCTGTGTTCTTGAGAGCCCACACTTCCATAATTCTGCTCCCCTTGCCTAAGGGTCCCTTTTCTCCCAGGAGCACAAAACATCTGTCCCCTGCACTCCAGGTGTGGGGCAGACCCTCCTCCCATCATGCAGGTGACACTAAGGAGGAAGAGGTGAGATGGAGGAGCATTCCTGGGTTTCATGGGAATGCAAATAGCTTTTGGTCATTGCTGAAGATCTGTATCCCCACTGCAGGATTTCTGCCCTGGAGGAAAGCAGATCTAGGGCAGGCGGGTGCCCTGGTGTGGGAGGTGGTCAGAGGGACAGAGTTGGAACACGAACTAGAGTCAGGGACTGTATTGCTCTTTCTCCCGGATCCAGATTTTGCCTTAAGCTCCACTAGGAGAGCTGGGCTGTGCCAGGCTGGGACTGGCCAGGGTCTGCACCATATTCTTTGGTGTGCCAGAGGGACAGGGTTGCCATCCTTCCTGGGAAGGGAAGGGACCTGCTCTGCCCTTGGGGCTTTTGGTGAGCTCAGCAGGAAAGTGAGGAAAGGGAAGGAAACGTTTTTTAGGACATGCTGCTGCTGCTCCTAAGCAGAATATAATGGGTGGTTTTGAGCTGTTTTTTTCAACATGTTCAAGTGTCTAGGGCTTGGTGACCCCGGCCAGCCTCTTGGGGGATGGCCGGTGAGTCTGGAAGCCAGAGTTCCCCGTCTGTGTGGGGTGGGAGAGTCCAAGCTGCAGAAACCACCAGGCTCAGGGTTGTTTTTGTACCACACAGACTCGGTGCAGGCAAAATGACAATCCCACGCCATGTGTGAGAACATTGCTCCAGGGCTCGGCCTGCAGCCAGCGCTGCCTTTGGGGAAGGCCTGGTCAGCAGGGTTGGGGCTCCTCCGTTACCTGCCCCTCGGCTTTCACTATTTCTCAGAGGCCGTCTTCCCTCCAGGCAGGCTAGGGGAGTCTAAGACTTGTTTTGGGGGGTCCCAGTGTCTTGTGGGGTGGAGCAGCTCTCCAGAAAAGCCTGAAATGCCTCCCTCACCAGCCCTTTCTCACCGTATCCGGGACCCAGAAGGCCCGTCCAGCCCTAAGGGAAAGGGCCCCAGGAGCTCTTGGCCCAGGAAGGCCAAGGACCCTGGCACTGGAGCCCAGTGGGAGCCACAGACACAGATCTGTGGGAGGGCTAGCGCCCTGCAGCCTTTATCTGACCAAGTATCTTGGCACAGAGTGTTCTGGTTGGTGTTCCTTTAACATAAATCTTCATTCCAATTGCAGTAGCTTTAATAGGAAAAACAAGCTACATGTCATCATACTTTCAACCTAATCAAATTCCTCTTGTGCCAAAGCTCTCTGCATTTCTATTTGCCTTATTTGGATTGGGTTGGGGGTGGGGTGGACCAGTAAGAATTGCAGAGGAATAAGGATGATCATTTGCTTTTCATATCAGAGGGACAATTTGGGCCTGTTCTCATAAAAACTAGGGTAGGCATTTCACCCGGGGGTAAGGGGATGAGTAGGGAAAGCAAAACTTCCATTTCAATTTAAGTGCTGTGTGTGCGTGTGTGTGTGTGTGTGTGTGTGTGTGTTTGGTGAGGGGTGTGGGGGGAGGAGGCAGGGATTGTGCCTTCAGGGAAAATACAAAAAAACAAACTAAAAAGTTACAGGGGAAGGTGACAGCTGAGGCTGGTTGGAGCCTGCTGTGGGCTGGACCCTGAAGTCTCTCTGTCACCTCCCTCTCTCTTTTAAGACAAAATGCTTTTGATGGAGTTGATGTTGATGAGCACCTCCACCCCTCAGACAGGGAAGACTGCCCGGGGTGCTGGATTTCTTGGAGGCAGGGGGAGGCTGGGAAAGTTGAGATGACCCCTTCTTCCTCTTCTGCTCTGTACTCCCCTCCTCAAGCCCTCTCTGCTCTCTTCTCTCTCCTGTTTGCCTCCTCCCCCCACCCCTCCCCATCCAGGAGCAGCAGAAAGGCCCTGTTCCCTTGGGCTTGGCCCACCCCCACCTTACCTGGTTTATTTGTGTTGGCTTTCACTCCATTTATCTTTGTCTTTTCTCCCCCCACCATCTCTCTGAGGGGCCTATGACCCTGTCCACCTTTGGTCACTTGTGGAAACACTCAGTTAGAATTAAGAGATTTTCAATGACTTTTCAGGGCAGGTCTCTGGCTCCCCTGCGTCTAGGCTGACGTTTGAAGTTGCTGTGAGTCCATTAGTGGGTAGCAAGAGTGTCGGAGGCCTGAATATTTCCTCAGGTAATGAAGTCTTTCTGTAGGGAGCCTCCGGGGAAAAACCAGAGGACCAGCCATTAGTACTCGGGCATCTTAACATGAAATCAGATCTACCATGACAAGCCTCATGTGATTATTTTGTTACAATTCTGCCAGATAGCAGATAGCTTTTCAGCAAAAAGATCATCCATTAGAAGCAAGCCAGCTCACAGGTCCTCGCTGCTAGTCTCCTCCTGTTTACAGAGAGTGAGTGGGTTGCTCCAGGACCGAGCCTTCTGATGAGGCCCCACTAACTTCCCAAGTGGAGCGAGCAATCAAGGCTCATGGATCCAGGCTGGGGGGCAGGTAATCCAAGGATTAGGCAGCTTTGGCTCTGGAATGCAGAACAAAGTTGCAGTCCCACAGACTTCCCTCCTTAATCACACCCAGTTTAGGCTAACATCTCAAACCAGTGAGCCTTCCCTGAAGTTGTAGTGCCGTCTGGGGTGGGCTGAGGGTGACAGGCAGGCCCAAGGGGCAGCCAGGGACTGCTGTGGACAGTGCCTCCTGCATGGACCCCAGACTTGCAGATGGTCACCCTGGGGAAAATGACTGGAGCGCCAGTGCACAGGATGCTTCCAAAAATTTAATAAATAATGATTTTTTTAAAAATTGTATAAACTATAAATTACCATGCAGTCCTTATAACTTAAAATAATTTACAGGTTGAGGTAGGGAGGGGCCCAGAAGAGTGTGGAGGGGAGCTGGGGGTGGGTGGGGGCTGGTGTGCGGTCAGGCTCGCCTCCCAGTCTTCCTGCTGAGCACACACACACAGGCCGTGTCTATCCGGATAAACCGCCAGGCAGCCTGCTTGTCGTCCATGGTCAGCGCCTTGACGAAAGTGTGTGTCGTGGTGCAATATGAGTTCCAGTGCTTGGCGTCAATGCCCCGGCACCCACTGTCCACGGGATTGGGGTCCCGGCACTTGGTCTCAAAAAAGTACTGTTTGAACACACTGTTGTTGATGTTCACCTCTCCCAACACCATCACCTCCTTGCCCTTGATGTCCGTGGCCGTGGTCTTGTCCCCCACCCACACGCTGATGCTGTCGCACACGGAGAACTCCCCCCTGTGGAAGATGGGGTGGGACGTGGACCGCTTGCTCCTGTGAGTCCTGTTGAAGGAGGCCGCGCCGCCGGCCTCAAAGTCTGGATGCTGCGCATCTGCAGCAATGGGCGGGGGCTGGGTGCTGAACAGCACACGCGGGGAACGCAGTCGCCGCTTCTTAAAAAGTTTAGGGTCCACTGTGATGTTGCGCGTCTGCCCTGCCACCCTGGCAGCTATCGCCCGGGCCGGGGCGCTGCGGGCTCTGCGGAGGGCTGTGTCCAAGGAGTGTTGGAGGCTCGTCCAGTGGGCTTGGGGGACGGCGTGCCCTGCGGGGACATTGCTCTCTGCCTGCGGGTCTGCCTGGGCGCCGATCAGAAGAGCTGTGATCAGAGTGTAGGACAACATGGACATCACGCTCTGCACCTGAAACAGAGCGGAAATGAGGTTATTCACCGAGGACGTCTGTACAAAGGCAGTGTGTCAACTGCTCAGAATCGACCTCCCAAGGGGATTACCTGGGAGTCGGTGGGCAAGGTGACCCTGCAATTGACCCTTCCAACTGGGATGCTTTTGAAAGTAAAAGGGGGTCCTAGCCACAAGGACATTGGGACAACAGGCATATAAACAGGACTGGCTGAGAAAACCCAGATATATGGCCACCCCTGTGAGGGGTGGGTTTTTCCAGGAAGGGACAGGATCCCTGACATTCTGCCCCGCAGCCTGGTCTGAGCTTGGGAGCACCACTCACAGAACCCCTGGAGCTCTCTGCCCGCCGGCCTGGGCAGCCCAGAGCAGGCAGCGCATGCGCACAGTGCACTGGGGTGGCAGGGAGGTGAGTTAGGCTCCTCCCCCCCAGCCCTGAGTCCTGCCCATACTCCTCTGGAAGGCTATGGAAGAGGGTTGCCTGGGACTTGTCTGGAAGCCTTAGCATGACCACATGCTCTTCAGAGCAGCAGCACTGTGTCAGTTCGGAGATCCCGTGATTCTGGACCCTTACGATGGGTCCACGGAGCATCATGTTTGAGCAAAAACCATGTGGTTCCGAGACCATCTTAGCCAGTCCTTCTGTCTGGCCAGCAGCCCTCACATATGAACATGATACTGATAATGTTTCCTCTTCGTGTTGTTGTGAAACTTTTCTCATATGTTCACTTCTAATTTCTCATTAGTCTGTGAGTGAGGTGAGAATTCATCCTCTTTGCTTCATGCATGAGGAAAGTGATCCAGAGAAGATTAACACAGGCTTAAAGTCACTACCAAACACTGGAACAGAAATAGAATCCAGATCTGATCCTCTACTGAGCCAGTCCACGCTTCTATTCTTCTTTCCTTCCTCCCTCACTTTCTCTTTCATTCTTCAACATGTCTTTTCTTTTTATTGTTTGTATAGACCAAATGGCATAATTACATCTGTCCCCAAGGGCAGCGCAAGCCCTTCTTCAGCACATGCCAGACAGGACACCATGCTGCATACGGCTGCTCACCACTGACTAACCCCACAACCCAGGTCATGTAAACTGTGGAACTCGACGGGTTCTTGAGCTGACTTCTGGCGAGCTTTTGTCCACACCAGGAGGTCCCCATCAAATGTCACTTCCTCTGTGAAGCTACCCCTGATCTTCCTGGTAGGTTAGAGCATCCCTGGTAGAGGGTGCTCAGGCTTCTAATTCTATCCCTTCTCCCACGTCCCCTCCCCACACCCACTGGTCATTCTGCTCCCTCCTATTTGTCGAGCATGGCACAGATACCGCCTTCATCTTGAGGCCGCTGTCTCAGGTCACCCCAATCAAAAGTGATCTCTTCCTATTCTCAGCTTCAGAAGACAGTGTGTGTGTGTTCTCTCCTGCTGAATCAACATAGTGAAAAAATGTCTGCATTGGATCTGGGGTTCGAAAACCTTGTTTGGATGCCTATCTTGGCTACTTGTTAGCAAATGGAAGCTACTAATCTTTCTGAGCCTTTGTTTCCTTATATAAAAAAGTGGATAATAAACACCATTTCACAGCGTTGTTGGTAGATTACATAGGCACTCACAAAATCTGAGTTAACTCTGAGTCACTCTCATTTCCTGTGGTCAAAAGCTTGGTCTTCTTCCGTTATATTGCTGCTTGGCCACTGCCCAAGCTCACTCCACCAGTGTCCTTTCATGGCACCTTGTTTTTCCTCTGTCAGGTTTCTTTCAAAGTGTGATGATTTGAGCCCGTCTCCCTATTGGCTGTGACGTTGTGGAGGGCAGAGCTGAGTCACAGCAGCTAGTTGCTCTGTCCCTTGGTGTGCACCTTCCTTGTCTTCTGTGCATAACACCTTCACCCCTCCTAGCTGCAGATGATCATTTACATGTCTGTCTCCCCAAGAGCGCCTTAGAAGCCAGGCCATTTGCCTTTAAATACTTCCGGGGCCATGTGCAGTGCCTGGCATTGTGGTAGGTCCTCAACCACTATGAGGAGGATGAATGAGAGAGTGAACAGAGGTGGCCTGGGAAGCTCCCCGTCCGCCTTCTTCCCACCATGGTGCATGGTTTCTCTTGGATTTTGTACAGATGGCCAAATACAGCATTCCTCATGTTTTGAAGCGATGCATTCTTCTCCACAGTTCTGTGCTTTTCTGAAGCTGGAAATAGACAGCTCTTTGGTGAGATACCAAGAACAAAACCACCACATTCTTTTCTCTTTGGTTACTTTGAAAATGTTTGTGTTTGCTCCAGTTCTCTAGCCGGCCATGCAGGAGGTGAGGGCACATCTGCGCTTCTGACCACTGGTCTGTCCGCCAACGGCCATGCAGCTCACGTCCAACCCACCTTTACGGGGCTCACCATGCAGGTGGCAGCGGATCCAAGCCCTTTACCTTTGCTCCTTTGCATGTTTCATTTCTTTCTGCTTCTTAGTCCGTGATATCCCTCATCAGGTAGATGAAGGGAAAAGAAATGAAACCAGTATTCATCCCTTTATATACAAATTAGTAGTAACACTTAGAACTTGGATACTAAATGAAAAAAAATGGACTAAAATTTAGGGTTTTGATGGTACTAAGGGCCACACCACTCCCTGTTTTCCATTTCCAAGGGTTCTCTCACCCCAGTCTCCCCTTGAGTGCGCTCACCCTCTTGTAAGGAGTCGACTGAAACTTCTGCGCAGTCGATGCTTGTTCTGCATCTGCTCTTTTGAAAGCCAGTTTGGAACCGGCAGCTTCCACGGATACTGACATTTTAAAAGCAAAGTGCCAGAAAGAGTCTTCTTTGGGGTCATCACCCCTTCCTTCTATTTCCTCAACAACAGCAGCCCATTCGATGCCCCTTGCGGATTTACAAAGCCATTCCACAGTTACAATCTCCTATGAATATGTCTCCCTATCCTTCAAACAGGCTTCTCTGCATTTTCCTTTCTCTGTGACTGGGACCACTGTTCCTTCACTCACCAGCTCCAGCCCTTGGCTCCTCCCTGGGCCCTGTTCTGTCCTCTGTGCTCTCTGCCAGCCCTTTTGGTTCTGGTCAGTAGCATCTCTTGAAAGTACTTTCTCACCTCTGTGCTCCTAGTTCAGGTCATGACACAGTATCCCAAATGGACACTGTGATGAGATGTCCTGAACTCTCATCTCTCTCCTTCCAGGCCTGCTATCCCTGGCCACCCCATTTAACCACATCACCCCGCTTGGAGGACCCAGCGCTGGGCTGATGGCCCAGGTGAGCCAGTGGGACTGCTCAGCCTGACGGACCCTGCCTGCCTTCTCTCCGGTCACATACTTTGCATTCCAGGCAAACTCCTCCCAGGAGCACCTGTGCTGTGCTTCCCCACTGTCGATCCCCTTCAGAGTCTTCTGTACCAGCCATACTCCCGCTACCCCTCCTGTCTTTTTGGCTTGCCACCTCTGCTGGTTGGACTCCTTCCTGTTGTCTTTTAACACCCACCTAAATTGCCACCTCCACTGGGGAGCTTTTCCTCTTTCCAAAGAGACAGACTTTCTGCCTTCTCCATTTCTAAAAGCATTTCCTTCAGGCTCTGTTATTACACTGGAATTCTTCTCTTTTCCTCCCTCCTAGAGGGCAAACTCCCTGAAGGCAGAAAAGCATCCTGTTCATCTTATAGTGACCAGGTGACCTAGCACCTGCAGGTAGCTCCCTGGATCTTAAGGTATCTTCCGACTCTGACCTTCTTTGAGTTTAAGCAATTACCTTGGACATACTGCCGGTTTAGCCCCAGACCACCACAAAAGACCATTCACAATAGAGCGAATGTCGCAACAAAGCAAGGAACACAAACGTTTGGGTTTCTCAGTGCATATCAAAGTTGTATTTACACTATACTATAGTCCATGAGGTAGGCGATAACATTATGTCTAAAAAACGATGTGTACACCTTAATCAAAAAAATACTTCATCACTGTAAAATGCTAACCATCATCAGAGCCTTCAGCAAGTCAGAATATTTGGCTGGTGGAGGGTCTGGCCTCGCTGTGGGTGAAAACGCAGTATCTGCGAAGTGCAACAAAGCAAAGCATGATAAAACGAAGTCTGCCTGTGTGAAATTTCCCACTCTGCTGAGCTGCCTTCACAAAGCTCTGACAGTCCAATGCGACTTCGGGGCTCACTGTCAGGACATGGCACGTGGTACCCGGTGGCATGTCATCCCAGCAGAGGTTTGTGTCGCGGACAGATCATTTCATTAAGGTTTGAAAATGTTGCAACTATGTCTCTCATTTGGGTTTCAGATGAAAAGGTGGTCTTTAAAAACCATTTATTTGACTTATAATAATGTGCCCCTATAATCTTCTTAAATTAAAAAGGCTTTCTTTAAAAAAATCACCAGTAGATAAAAAAAGAAAAGAAACAACAAGTGTGTTTTCTATTCTAGTGATGTAATACACAGCAGTTTAAAAAACACACACAACCATTTTTTCTTTGGTTGAAGTAAACCCTTGGGAGGACTTTCTCTTAATTATTTTTAAAAACAACCTTTGAAGCAATGACGGCCCCCACCAGGGCTCCACTAAATGGAGCGCTGTGAGCTGAATGATTAGCTGGGGGACATGCAGTGAGGGGCTCACAGGAAGGAACATGTTCCGTGTAATGTGTGAATGCTCTGTAATTGTCCTGTTCCTCCCAGAAGGGACGATCAATGACTAAGCGTGGGGGGGACCCACTGGGGCCTTTTATCCAGTTACTAACAGGCTGTCCAACTCTGTTGCCCTCTCCTGGGCCAGGGGTATGTTCTGGAGCTAATTTCCAGTAGCTCACACACTGCAATAATAAGAAATTTCCTGCACCAGGTGAATGACCTTCACACAGAGTTTGGTCTCACCTGCATAGGTGATGAAGCTGCTGGACAGAGGTAAGCAACTGGCCCAAAAAGGAGGGCTTGGCAACCTGCCTTTGGAGGTACATTTCTGGGGGGGAGGGGTAAGATCATTCCTGCCTTGACAGAGTGATGCCAAGAGCTCTTAGTGATTGAATCAGGGAACCAGGGTCACTGAGTGTTAGCAAGAGAGGAAATTCTTGTGGCTGAGGAAAGCCAGCCTCCTCCTCCTCCTCCATTTCACTTGCCACATTATGACAGTGGGTCAAGTGTCATGTCTTGTTTTACACTTGGCCTCCACTGTAAATGTAAACTGGCTGCTGTCTTCAGTTGTAAACTCAGACACTGCCAGTTGTCGGGGCCTGTGTGGTGTGTGAGAAGCATTCTGTGGCTCCTCAGCTCCCCAGGGAGGTAGCCCGAGGCTGCAGTGGAGAAAGGCATTGACAGAAGAGAAGCCAGTGCCTCTGCTAGCATCTCCTAGGGCCTAGCACGGACTGGAGGGGACATCAGAGCATCTCAAGTCCAGAGGTGCAGTGCATGGAAAACGCCTGGAGAGTTTGTTAAATCACAGACTGCTGGGCCCAGCCCCAGTTTCTGATTCAGTAGATCTGGGCCGGGGCCCACGAATCTGCATTTCTCACACTTTCCAGGTGATGCTGATGCAGGTGGTCTGGGGACCACATTTTCAGAACCGCTAATCTAGCACAATCATTGAACTTTACAGGGCAGAAAAATGGGCCTTGAGAGGCTATGTGATCTGGGGTAATGCACCTAGTGAGCAGCAGCCTCCGCATGCGGGCACTTGACATTGCTTAGCACCTTCCAGGGGACAGAGGCTTGAAGCCCACACACCTAGTAACTGATGGGTCCTGGGCTGTGTTTACTCAGCCCCCAACATCAAAGTGAAAATTCCTTTCAACAGACTGTAAGTCTTACCACCCTTAGGCCACAAGTCCAGATACCAGGGAACACTTCGATATTTAATTATTTTAAAATCTAGTTTATCAGGTTCCTGGGCCTCAGGTAAACTTGATTCAAAAGCACTAAAATGCCCATGATGGAACTATGCAGCCAGAAAGCACTAGCAGGTGCAGGGACCTGCGGGTGTATCGGTCTACTGCAGGGCAGAATGGAAACAGAATCTGCCGATCCTCATTCTTAGAGCCCCATTGTAAGAGGAAATGATCACCTATTGGGCATAATTGTCTCATTAACCATCACAACAAGCCTGGCAGGTAGGCCTTATTATTCCCACTTTGTAGAAGAGGAAACAGACAGAGTAAGAGTAACTTGACCACAGGCACAAACCTGGAGGGAATGGAACTTAGAGCTGAGCCTCTGTCTTGTCTGCAGATCTGGAGCTCTCCCCACACTCCATTCCATGGCCAAGGGCATGGGAGTGATCCAGGCCCTTCCATCTCATAAGGCTGCCTGCTCAGACAGACCAGCAGCTATGTGGTGGCTCTGACCAGTGCTCTGCATCTGTTTGAGGCCCTGTGTTCTGCTACTGTAGACATGGGTGGCTCAGACTCCCAGCATGTCTCTGGAAGCCATGGGGCCAGCCCGAGAGCACGTCTCTCGGGTGGGCTGGGAGCTACATGTGTTGGAGCCCTGTGATCGGCAGTTGGCTCCAATGCCCCTTCCTCAGGCTGGGGCTCATTTTCAGCTGTCCTGGCAGCTCCAGAGCCAGGACCCTTGGTAAGACAGATACCCCAAGTACTCACCTCGGTGTGGCCAGGACGGAAAGCTGTTTCCTTGGAAAAGCCGTTATTGGGCCCGGACGCTGAGCTGAGCTTGGGTCCAGCATGCCATCCAGCCACCTGGACTGCACAACCACGGGCCAGGACTCTGAGAGAGAAGAGAACTGGCATTAGATGGACACTTTGCCACATTCTCGAGCAAACGGAGAGCTGTGCCCCAGGCAGGCAGGGAGGGAGGGATGTGCCAACAGGACAAACCCCATTCCCCTGAGTTCTGGGGTTTTACCAGCAGCAGGGCTCAGGAAAGAGCTCAAGCCCAGCTACCCAAACTGCCAGGGTGCTGACCTTGCACAGACCTAGAGTGGCATTTGCCTTTCACTCTTGTGCCAACGCTCTTGGTTTCTGCCTGGACACAGTCTGTGGCTGAGCTTACGCGTAGTGTAGATGCTTCCAGCCTCACACCAGAGTCCTGCTCCAGCAGACCTCTAATCCGGAATCAAAGTGGGCATTTTTCTGTGTGTACACACACACAGATGTAGTACACCCACCGGACCAGCCTCGGGAAACTTATACAGAAGGAAAATCCCTGACAATGCAGACTAAATTTGCACTTTGATGGAACACCAAGACCATGCAGCAGATAACAGAGAGCTCTTACAGGACTCGGACAGGGATCTCGAGAACCATGCCAAAAGTCAAATTTCAGGAGTTGGAAGCTATGGCGATCATACAATGAGAAAAAAATGCTACTCAGTTTTAGGTTGTAGTTCCTGGAAGCAATGGAAGGTTCCTATTTACTCACTTGTATAAACCTTATATATATTTCTGCTTCATTCATTTATTCAACAATATTTCCTGAGCACCTACCATGTGCCAAGCACTATTTCTGGTGCTGGGGATACAGCAGCGAGTAAGACAGACAAGGTCTCTGCTCTCAGGGAGCTTATAGTCCTATGTAAATAAGCAAGATTATCTTCAGATTCTTCATCTACCATGAAGGAAATACGTGGGGTATGATTACAGAGGGCAAGTACAGGGTGTAGCAAGGGGCTGCTGTAGACAGGATACTCAGTTAAGGGTTCTCTGAAGAAATGGCCTTCAAGTTCAGATGTGAAGGATGAGAAGGAATGAGGGAGAGAGCATTTCAGGCAAAAGGAACAGCAAGTGCAAAGGCCCTGAAGTAGAAACAAGTCAAAGTTGCTGAGCATGTAGGGAAGAATCCTAGGAAATGAGTTAGACAGGCAGAAAGAGCCAAGTCTGGTGACTGTGGTTTTATCCTAAGGGAAATGGAAAGGGAGTGGAAGGATTTAAGCAGAAGAGTTACATGACATTTAAAAAAAAATGAATGGATGAGTAAACTATTGTGTCTGTGGCAGAACTTGTAGGGTGGGGTAGCCGCACCCCCCCCACCCGCAAAAGAAAAATTCTAGAATGACATTGTTATCCTTCCTGTCCATATTCTCTTTCCAGCCCCCTCAACCCCCTTTCCCCATCATGTCTTTTTCCAGTGTGGACCCCCACCAGTTACCTTCCTTCGACCCTCTCTCATTTTGTGCTGCAGAAGCAAACATCAGTAAAGACACCGTGGCTCCAAGTCCCTCACGTGGAGGAGCCAGAGGACAGCGGGGAGGGGGCCCCCAAAGTTGTTCTCCTGCTGCTAGAAATCATGGTTAAGAACTGGGGTGTTTCCATTCCTCTTTCTTACCCACTGCTCAAAATATCCTTTTTTTTGCTTCAGAAGTACCAGGAAAACCTTCCTACTCAATTGGGGTTCAGGCCTAGAGATGAACACTTATTCAGACACTCTTAAAAATGGTTAGATTCTGTGGCAAAGAACATTTTCACTCTCTCTGGGTTGGATCTAGCACTGGAGAGGGAGGGTATCACACACTCCAGAGCCAGACGTGGGCCTCATGGGTTAGGGTCCATCATGTGTGGGAAGGAGGAGGTGATCTAGTCCACAGACTCTCCATCTGGGTTCGGCCGAGCCTGGCTGATCTCTAGACTGGAACCCAAAGCACTGCATTCTGGTCCAGTTTGCTCTCCTTCTTGGGTAGGCCACTCTGTATCTTTAAGCATCTCTGAGCTTCCTCCTTCATGGCACGAAGAATTGCCACAGGTGACAGTTAGGGTCCCCTCCAGCTCTGATTGCCTGTGACTCTTTGAGCATGAATGTTTTCCAGCCCGCATGCCTACTGGGTACTGAAGAATGCTTTCCCCTGTGCAAACACTGGAATTCATTTATATCGTTAATTAAACACTAAACTGTGCCAACTACTGTGGTAGGTGCCAGGGACATGAAGAATAAGACATAGCACTTAACTTCCAAGAGCAAACAATCCAGAGGCGAGGAAAGGCAAGTGCAGGAACAAGCGCTTGCAGCTCAATGAGATGAGTGTGATGTGTAGTGGACATGATGTTGAAGGAGGACTTAGTTTTGTCTGGCCAGACTAGCCAGAGACCTATGTTCATAAAGGAAGCAACATCTGAGCAGGGTTCTTAAGGATGAATAGGAGTTCATCAGGGAAGAAGGGGAGGAAAGGCACCAGAGAGCCCCAGAATTCAAGAACTGCTGGCAAGAGGTCCGATATGACTTGGGGGGGGGAGTGGTGAGAGGAGTATGTGATGGGCCGTATACAGCAGCAGGTGCCTGTGAACTTGTAACTTCCACTCGCTGACTGTAACTTCCTCTATGATGCAAAAAAGCCTCCACTTTTAATCTAGGGAACAAACAGGGAAGTAAGAGTGACTCTCCCTAGAAATATTCTGGATATTCTGCTATAAGCCAGGATGGCCTGCAATGTAGATGACTAGAAGAGAGAAGTTCGATCTGAATAAAAACAAACAAACAAAACAACCCACTGCAACCTCTAGGCAGACCTGCCTTCTTGACGATCAGCTACAGACCCACCACAAAAGGTTTCCTGTCCCTGTGTCTGCAACCTCTGGGCCACACTGCTTTGGTGTGTGCCAGGGTCCCCTGCCAACCACACCGAGATGCCTGATGGCTATATTTGAGACCCTTTCTGGTATCTCCCACGCCCACGGCCTTCTCTTGTTCAATGTAGGCAGAGGTGGTTTGCTACTAGAGAGAGCAATTCACTGTCCATAACACTGACACATTAAATGACTTTCACAGATATTACTGTCATTGTTTTCAGTCTCATGCTAGTAAAGGTTGGGAGCTCTAAAATTAAATCTGATTTAAATATTACCAGTTTCTAATGCAAAAATATTAGGAACAAACAACCCAAATGCATATCTATTTTTAAAACCCTGTCTATTCTCGTGAGGTAATCACTTAATCAGAGGCTCTCACACTTGTATACATGCATGAAAATAAACCCCAGCTCCTCTTGGGATCATGTTCTGTTCCTTCTAAGGGCATGAAGGAATATTATTGACGTCTGGCCTGCCTTTTCTAGACCCAGACAATCCTGTCCTGTCCTGGGTTTCATGCTTTACAGCAGTGATTCTCCAAGTGTGGTACAAGGGGATATTAGCAACATCTTGGAACTTGTTAGAAATGAAAAATCCTGTTTCCCCCATAGACCTAGCAATCTGTGTTTTAACCCCTGCAGGCAGTTCTGACACACACCTAAGCTCACAACCAGTGCTTTAGAGGCTCCCACTCTGGCCCTCCCCCAAGTGCAAGCTCCCCACGGGGTGAGGGATCCAGGGCCGAGAGAGGGTACCAGCCCAGCGTCAGTCTGCTGCAGTGGGCTGCCTTCCAGCCCATACCTTCTGCATTATAGTCAACATCGTGTCTTGACCATGCTCCCGGAGCCCACAACCCCAGAACCCCTGACCAACCAGCCTTGAGTCAGCTCGAGCTGGAGGTTCTTCTGAAGACCAGCTCCCCGACCTGCCCGAGGTTAAGCCTGTTGGTTTGACCTTCATCACTGATATGATGTTTGCCTCAGGATCCCCTTCACTTTCTTAAGGCCCCCGTGATACTTGGTCAATTTTGGCCAAGAAGCTTAAATTAATGGCAAATTGTTCAAAATCCAATCAATATAGAGTTTAAGGCAACTGAGCCTCTGCTGGTAGTTTATCAGGAGACAAGGGCATCAGCGGCAGCTGTGGCAGCCTCCTGTCTTCAGTCAGCACCTTCCGAACTCCTCCAGGCTTGAACTCCATGGAAGATTCTACCTACCTCCTTGCTCCCACTTTCTGCTGCCCTCCTCTGCCCCCAAGTCCTCTGTAGTGGTGGCCCTCAGGCCTGGCCATGCACTGGGGAGCTTTATGAGCTCCTTACACCTGTCCCATCTAGAGATTCAGATTTAACTGGTCTTGAGGGCTGCCTGGGTCTCAGTATTTTGTAAGGATCCCAAGGACAAGCCAGGGCTGAGAACCACTGCTGTACAGGATGAACAGGATGTTTGACATTGGCTTTGATGAACTAGTAATTAAGAGAAATTATTGAGAAATTAACATAGCTCAGCAAATGTAAAGTGCAGGCGTGGTCACATTGTAGGCAATAAGGTGTGAGAATAGAGCTTGCAGGCTCTCTGGGGGATGCTATCCCTTATCCCCCCAACTGTCTAGATGTAATTGATATTTGTGAATTGGAAGATTTTCTTTTTACTCCTTGCATGTCACTTAAAATGTTGTTTGATGTTGGAACTAGGGTTAGCTTATTTTTAAGCCTGATGGTTATTGGCTTACATTTTTAATACCAAAGATTTGGGGATGCTTAACCAAAAAGATCTCTTGGATGACTCTTCGCATGTGCTTGGAAGCACAGGCCAGTCCCAAGAGCAGCTACCGGTCACCAACCTTTTTGGAACCAGAGACCAGTTTCATGGAAGACAATTTTTTTGTGGACCTGGGTGGGGGCGTGATTTCGGGGTGATTCAAGGCTTTGCATTCAAGCTCACCTCCTGCTGTGTGGCCCAGCTCATAACAGGCCTGGACCAGTACTGGTCTGTGGCTCAGAGGTCGGGGACCCCCCGCTTACAGCACATCAAAGATGCTAGAACAGCTGGCATGAAGTGCACTTTCCTTTCTCCTCACTTCTACCTGCTAGAGGCCTGAGAGTTGGGAAAACTTACTAAAAATGTTGAGTTTAAGAGCCTGTTGTTGGGGGCATAATAATAACTGTTGGTGCCGTTGCTGTGATTTTCATTGGCATAACTGGTCCCTTCCATCCTCTCCTCTCTCTGTTAGACCTTACTCTGAGCCTTTACGGAAAGAGAACATTTAGAGCCTTGCGTTGCAAGTCTGTTTTCCTAGTTTTTAGTCTAATCAGAAGTTTTCTATTATAGATTACGATTGTGAGGTTTGCTGAGTAGGAACTCTTTTTGGGGGGGGGAATTCAATTTTGGCTATTTCAAGATGATTTGATGTGTTTTAACTATTTAGTGGTTTTGGCACATCCAATAGGAAAATAGTGCATCTGGCACCAAGGACTTAGGAAGACATTCAGGTTCGGTCAAACCACTATTCTTTCTCTCCGGGAGTTTCAATACTGACAATTCTAAAGGGCCTTGCCACATTTCCCTAAAAAAGAAATGGCCCTATGGCTCTCCTGGAGATTCAAGGATAAATTATAAAACCCTCCCTAGCATCTCCCCAGAGAGTCAGGCAGCTCAAGGAAGAAGCCTTCGTGGCTGGCTGCCCTTGAGCCTCAGAATCAAAGAGCGTTTGCTAGGATGGTGCATGACGTTCTGGTGTGTGTGGTGGGCCCCAGTCTGTATGGTGCTTACATGACCGGATGCATGAGCTGTGCAATGCCAACACCACAGAGAGGTTGTCATAATGTGGGTAGTCACACCATTGGCGTGGTCGGAGATAAGACATCAAACTCAGAGCAACCTTCCGTGATGGAGCTGAGAGCAGATTTCTGCAAGAACGTACTACTACATAACAGTCGTAGGGCAGCCTGTCAGCTCAGTAAATTTTACTTATGTGTCTAAAACCTACATCTGAGTGTCAAAAACAATCCAATAGTTTTTCAAACTTTTCTGCAACCCTAAGAAAACATCTCCTTGGTTCCAACTGGCTGATCCTGAAACCACAAGGAAAAGATCCATTTCAGCTCTGCTTTTGGCTTCTCCCTGCCTGTTGTTGCCATATTTGGGACTAAGAGCAGACAGAAGGATTGGGGAAAAAAGTGGAGTCTCGGGTTGGCTGGAGTCAGGTTTACATCCAATAATACTAGCACCTATTGAGGTTTCCACCTGGGAGGGAATATGTACATGAATGAAAACAAAACGTTGCCAGTGAACGCAAACTCGGATCCAAGCTCTTTATTCGATTTGTTTTATAGGATTAAATGTCCTCAGCTCTTCTCGAGCTAACCTTTTCCTCTCAGTGTGTGGTATGTTTTCCAAGCAATGGGTCAAGCAATGTTACAACATATAAGTCTATAATGCATTTCGGATGTCATTTAGGAAAGCCAGACAAGCTCAAGATTCATAGCCTTGAAAAAGACCAGGAAAAATCCTGGCTTAACAGACACACAGACACAGAGTTCTGGAACTTTTATAAAGGCAAGCAGTCAGTCCATCCTTCTAAAGAGGCATGAGGGACAAGCTATGGGACTCGAGTGTAAGGATCCCAGTAAAATGCCACCCTTACTGGCTAAAGTGTCCGTGAGGTGAGGCCATTTCTGCTTAAGCAGCTGGACCTCAGTGTCACTGCAAAAAAGGGTGTACCTCAACCAGCCTGCATCCGAACCCTCCGGGGGAAATGGAGTCCCAAGGACACGTCAGATGCCTTCTGACCCCACACCATGCTGTAGTGACAGCTGCCACCGTGTCTCCAGCTCCCTTCTTATTCAGTGCTGATATTTCCTGTCTTGTCTGCTGACTTCACACCCAGAAAATTTGACTCAAGGCATGAAAGACAGAATTCATCCCAGCTTTGCCCAAGCATGCAGCACAAATCCTAGGTAACCCAAGGCTAAGAAAAGAGCTGCAAATAAGAATTTACTTCTCTGTATTTGTCGGGGTGCTTTGTGCTGATTCAGCTACTTCCTGTGTATGGCTTTAAAACGATTTCAGTCCCAAATGGGCTCCTACCACGCAGTAACTTACACGCTTGATGGGGAATGTTGGAAACGTCACCGGGGTGGTTAACTGTCATGGAGGGCTCTTGGGTGGGCATCTTTAAGCTTCTTTCAAGGAGTTTCCTCTAGTTCTTTGATAATCTCAGGAGGAAAGGCCAGGACAGATGAACACCTGCTGTCCCTTCTAAAGTCGCTTGAGTCTCATAGAATTATACTTCAGAATATTCCCAGTAGTCTAGTGTTTCTCCTTTTAGGTTTTACCTGACTGTGACATGAATGGAAGGAAAACTCTGCACTGGGGACATTCACCCCTGAGCTAAAAAGAGGCCCACAGAGTGTGTCTGTCTCCAGGGACTCATAACACTGGGTAATTGGACATTCACGTGTGAGGGCTGACAGTTTCCCCACTGGATCACACACACACACAGATCAGCCACTCATCCAGCTCCTTCTAAAGGAGTAAGTTTAAGTTTTTAAGATGTAGAGAAATAGAAACTAACTTCAGAATCTCAGTTGTTATTTTACATAATTACAGACTATTAGAGCAAGGGCCACTGGTGGCTCTGCAGTTCATTGTCTTCCCTCGGCAGTTTTTAGCTGGGTGACCTTTAGTGAGTGACCTCACCTCTCTGTGCCTCAGTGTCTCCACTTCAGAAGCGGAATAATTATACCTTCCCCATGGGGTCATTGAGAAGATTAAATAGAATGCGCATTCAGCCCAGTGCCTGGCACCTTGTTGGTGCTACATAAATATTAGCTATTCTTCTTAATATCATTAAAGACATTCAGTTATACTCTGGCAGCGGGTTAGTGGCAGGCTGGACACAGACAGAAGGAGAAGGCTTGTGTTCATCCCATGTCCCCGTCTGTCTGTCTCTGGCCAAAGAAATCCTGCTGCGCGTTCTAACCGCGGCTGCAAAGGCTGGCTGCGCACGTGCTCAGTGGCCCCGACTGTGCAAATGTGGAAGGCTCCGTCTGCAGCTGCGGGACAATTATCTGCAATCATTTGCCTACCGAGATGCTGAGTAAGGAACTGAAACTCTTGTTTTTGAAATGATCCATTTTCTTCAGCCATGTTGCAGTCAGGCAGAGGAAGCTACTCTTGCTCTAACTCTAGTTTGGGGAGCACAGTGTCCTTTAGGTGCCACAGACACTTGCCAGGACCAGAGAGTTAACGGCGTCTTGGTGCGGGGTAATTGCTGCCTTCTAAGGGGAGTACAGCAGGAAGGTGTCCTCACAGTCAAATTTATGCTCGATGATCCAGGGATTCAGGACACATTTAGCCACCTGCTGGATGGTTAACTTCTTAAGGTCTTAGGTTTGTTTTTGTTGTTGTTGTTGTTGTTGTTGTTTTTAAATCTGTGGCGCTGTTCTGGACTTGGCACTTAATAAATGTTTACTGAACAAAATTGAAAACTTCTCACGCAGCTGCACCAGTTTATTCAAAGTAAATCATTATTTTATATTATTTTGGGAAATAACAAGTGGCTCTATTTTACATTCCTGGATACCTGGGTGAGCCCCCCATAGGTGGGCCGGCAGGAGCGCTGCTGGGAACTAAGTCTCCTAGTTCTCAGCCCACCTTCTTTCCGCCTTCATTGCAAGCGCTGGAAAGCACACACAGGTGTTGTGCAAAACCAACGCCTCCTCGTATCCAGCTTGCTTATTTTTCTTGTCCAGAATTTCTTTGGAGAAAGCTCTGCTGGTAATGTTGTGCAATCCACTGGGATGGCAATCACCTCATTGTTTAGTTACAACCCATGAAAAGATGAAAAAAAGGCAGAAAGAAAGCAGAGCGCACACATACAGCCGAGGGTGGAGGCTGTGTGATGATAATGAGAACCATTTGGTAGGATTTCACTCCTTCCTCCGTGAATCAGCCGAGTGGCTGGCACCAGGCCTCTGTCTGTGAAAGGGGCTGCTCCCCCAAGGCCTTCCAGGGGCTCTCTCCACCATGTCTGGCCTAGAGTTGTCACCTTTTGTCCCCAGAAAGGAGGGGGCTTGGCTGACCACTCCAGCTCCCTCTGGGCCACGGCCATGAGGCTGTCTGCAGCTCTCACCTTCTGTCTCACCCTGGGCCCAGATCCACCCTGTGTGATTGTGTGCAGACCCTCGGTTCTTTGCAAGCTCGGCCTCAACCAGCCTTGGGTGTGCTGTGTAAGGGGGGCTCTCCTCCTTGTCTGCTGTCTGTGCCCCAACTGTGTCCAGGACTTGTGGCCCCGGCTTTCCTTTTAACTGTTCCTATTTTCATTTTATTCCACAGACCTAGTTTCCATATTCCTAAAATATAGATTCAAACTTTTCTTTAGGATAAAAACAAAAATAAATAAAAACTAAAAAATAAAACAAACCAACCCCACCAGAAAAACCATAACCAGTAGAACAGTGTGTGTGCGTGTTTTTCTAAGCATATCTGGCTGGTACTGTCCCCAAGAGAGGAATCACCTCGAAAGGCACATGCTATAGTTCCGGGCAAGACCAGTTCCGCCAAGTGCTCTGTTCATTGATCTCAGTAAGTCCTAGTATGTAAGTGCCTTACCTTTCTCTGCCCACTTCTCAAGTCTGACGCAGCATTTATACAAGTCAAATCTTATTCAGATCCACAGAGCATGGCAGCATTATCTCCAACAGCCACTTCCTCTATTACCATGACTGTCACCTCCACGGTTGCTGCCTCCACGATCACCACCACCACCACCATCTCCTCCAACACTTCCTCCCCATCGCCACGCTGTCACTATCCGTCACCAGCAGCAGCGGCACCACTTTCACCATTTTACCATCACCGTTACTACTCCTACCTTCAAGACCACATCACCACTGCCACCACCAAAGGATTAAAGAGCTTTCTGGAATCAGAGAAGTCTGACCACTGTTCCCCAAGGCCTCCTCATAGGCTGTAATAGAATCAGCAAAGCCACAAGAGAGCCAAGCCTGGGGGTCATTTAGTCCCTTCCAGAGTAGTTAGATGAATCATACAGGTCCATATAACTCCCAACTGAGCTGGATCTGTTCACCGCTCTATATAGGAAAGCAATGCTATTACTTTCCTGTATATTCTATTATATTTTCCAGCACTCATTCTGAAAGCTCTTCTTTATTTTCTTTCTCCTGATTTTTTTTGTTGTTGTTAACTTTGTATTTCCAATAATGTAGACATCAACATTATTCGGTTTAGACCTTGATAAAATTATCTCCAAAGAGGAATACCTACGACCATCACAAGGACATCACACACACACACACACTCTCCAGAAGGTAAATAAGGAATTAATTAGGTACCTTGGTCCTCCAAAACACAGCAAATTCTTCCACTTGCCTGATGCAATGTGTTAAGGACATGTGCACAGTTTTTGCCATCTTGGAGTTTTTCTATGTCTTCACCCTTGAAGACAAGTGGATTTTGTGACTGCGGGGAGGGGAAGCTGTCCCTGACTCCGCCCCCAGCCTCCAGGAGGAGGTACTCTCCTGACTACACTGATTCATGGCAGTGATTGGCTGCAGCTTGTAAGGGGGGAGTTCCCTGGGAGTTCCGGGCCCTGCTCTCTCCTGGCCCTTCTGTCCCCACAGGGGAAGGGGCTCACCACATAGCTGTCCCAGGAGGCATGCTTCTTTCTCAGCCACTTGTTTGAACTGAGTGGGAGCTTCTTCCTTCTAGGGCCATAAGGGGAGTATGTCAACACTGGAAGTTTGAGCTTGAGCTTGGGGTGAGAGAGGGCAGGCATGGGATAGAAATCCCCCAAAGAGTCCCCTTAGCCTGCTCCATTAGGCTGTCTGAGAGGTAGTGATTAGGGTAGGATTATCTACATGTTAGGTGTAAAGTTAAATGGAATGTAACATGATGTATTAAAATATGTTAAGTACTTCCCTAGCATAAACTGTGGCTTAGAAGTGAATACAATTACTACCACTAATAGTAACACTTATTGTGTTTTATGTGCCAGACACTAGACGGAAGGCTGTCTATGTATTCTCTTTCAAAATACTTACTAAAAATCTTCTGAGGTCAGTATTATCCATATTTTACAGTTGAGGAAACGTCAACTCAGCTTGCAGTGGGGAAGTGCAAGGTCACCCTGCGGAGGGAATGGGAGGATGGAAAAGGGCCCAGGTCGCTCACTCCACAGTCCACTCCTCTTCACCCTCTCTGGGCTGCTCAAAATCTGACCGTGCAAAGAAGCAATGGCTGTGTCCTCTGGGTTTTGTGTTGAGGTCCATTCCTGCTTCTGTGATATGGATAACGCGTGGGTAGGATTCTGCCTACAGTATTTTCTGTTCTTGAATTTACTAATTTCTTTTTAGAATCTAGTACTGATTTTCTAATTATAACTAATGTACCTTGACTTCTCCCCTTGTCTGTCACGAGAGCGTCCTTATTTATACCCTTGAGGGAGACCACAGACCGTATTCTCTTCTCACTGATGTACTCTAACCGGCAAGGAACAGATTCTTGAAAGACTCACTATCCTGACAGAAATGTAGGCACAGAAGATAGATGCTTAGAACATGTAGTTGTTTTACTGGGAAATCTATAAACACTGGAATGTTGCTATTCCATTTACTCACATACATTTTCTGGACAAGATTTACTCTTAATTGTGAAACTGGGGGGCGGGGAAGGGGACACAGGCTCTACTCACTCTAGGCTGGGGTGGGATTCTCTGTTGGTTGGCTTTTTGGGTATGAAGACCAAGCCTGAGGCTGATGGAGCCAAGTGGGGTCTGTTAGTATTTCCATTCATGGGCATGCACTAGAATGCCATCTCATACATTTACAGGAAAGCATCGAATATAATATCTTTGTCGAGCTTAATCAGAACCAGAGTAAAATTCCAGTCACCAAGAATAGAAACTTACCCTAATGATTTCATTTTTAGTCCAAAATATACAGCGTTTTCTCTGCCTGCTCTGTTTGTCACTTTCTAAAACAAGAAATTACCCAGCAGTGACTTTGGTTTGAGGGATGGGAGGAAAGTAATAAACACTGAGCAGACATGCAAAGAGATCAAATGTCAAGGGTCCTTGCTGGACCAGCATTCAGAAGTGAGTTCCCTTGGTGAATTTATTTCCCAGGACTCTGTGAATTACTCACTCAGGGCTCCACCGTCCCAGCTTCACGCTCTCAGCAGTGGGTACTTCATAGAACAGAAGTGAGTCAAAGGCAAAGAAGAGGAGGTTGAGTTACTTTACCATGAATGTATTTTTCAGGCAGATGTAATGGTGTTCATTGTTAGTGGGTAAAATGGTCTTTTTCTAAAAGAATGAATCTCAGGCTATGAAAGCAGACAGGACACCTAGGCAGAAGAGAAGCCGCCATTCTGATTTGCCATATTAACTTAAGTAAATGGCTTAATATTAGGAATCATGCTGCTATTTGTGCAGCAGATGGGTGGTTTTCACTGTAAAGATCTGGGGTAAAAATCTGGCAGACTCTTTAGCCTGCCAGCCTACTGCCACCAGAAACCCTTTAAAAGAGACAGGGCCACTGCCTTCTTTTAACTTCTCGGGAATAGTGTGAAGGGAAAGGGACAAATCAGAAGAAGGCTCTTCACCAGAGAGCACTGGTTGTCACCTGTGGGACAACAGTCACATTTTGGCAGACACATCAGAAGGGCACATACTGGCCATGAATTATGTAGCTTGGCCCTGTCCCCACTGGGCACCATCAGGGAGCTGAGTAATACTGGCGCTGAGTTTGGCCCTGGCTCTGGGGCTGGATCTGCTGCTTCCAATTAGGAGCCAGCCTGGGGCTGAGCCCAGGTCAGGGAGAGAGGGAGAAACACTTACTTCCTTTCCTATTGACTTGGAGCTTGATGCATGTTTGTGGTGTGAATGGATGTATCCTGAACAGATGCAATCAGACGAGCCCAACAGCCGCCGGCGCTGGGACAAGCTAAGTGAGCTGGGGTTCGCCCTACCCTTAGGAAACCTGATGTCATCATTGAGGGAAAGTGAAGATGTGGAATGAAAGATGAGGAATGAAAGATGGACCTAGAGTCCAAGGCGAAGTGAAGGTGTGGAATGAAAGATGAGGAATGAAAGATGGACCTAGAGTTCAAGGAAACTGAGAGAGGAGGGGAGGTGGGAGAAAGAACAAGAGCAGTAAATGAGAGGTGAGAGAGGGCAAGAAAACGACAGAGGGGAGCAGGCAAAAAAAGGAGGGTCAAGAGGGAGACCCAAAGGGCAAAGGAGCAATAGCAGGGGAAGGGGCGGGGCAGCAGCCTGAGAGAGGAACCAGAGAGAAGGAAATGGAGAAAAAAGACAGAGATTGGGAGCAGGCTTTGAAGATAGCCTTGGACTCAGTTTTAGTGACGTGGAAGAAATCCTTGCCCAGATCACAGAACCCTGTGTTTGCCTGTGCTGCTGAGATGTGATTCCAGATTTCCCTCAAGAAAGAGCCCAAGCAATAGGTAAATAGCCACTGGAAGCTCCCCCAGAAAACCCAGATTTCATTGAACTGGCTTCTGGTAACCTTACTGGATAATCCTGCTGATACTTCAATTAACTGTCTATTAGAATACAATTTTTTTTTGCTGGAAAAATTCCATCTGAGTCCAAACCCAGTGATAACATTGCCTTGGCAGAGTGACTCAGTGATTTCATTCCACAGGTTAGAACAAGGCCATATCCCAGGGTGCACATGTTCAACACAAAACCCTGCATCACAGAGCCGCCATGCTGGGCGTGCCATAATAGGGCTTAAAATAAATGAGATTGAGTGACCTCACCATTATCAGATTCGGAGAAAATGCCTTGGAAAGAAATGGTAAGTGAAAAGGACCAAGAGACAACACCGGGGGAATTGGGCCTTCCCACTGATGCTTCCATCCAGCTGGAGTTCGTTATAATGTAAACTTTGTTTAATCAAATCCCCTGTCATGAATAAAACACCAAACCAAATCCAAACACAGATAAATGACGATGTACTTGGATTTCACACTGGGCTTGCATCATTACTTTACCAGGTGCCATCCATAAATCTGGGGTGCAGGCCACGGGAGCTGCAGAGAGGTTGTCTTGGGATGTTCTTCTGCCATTCTGCCCTCACCTTGTTACTGATGCTCACTCAGTAGGTGAATGGGCTAGGGAGACCGTGGGCTCCACCAGAGACCCACAACCCTTCTCTTCCCAGTGCTGCAAACATTAAAGGCAAACCAGGAAGGCAAGGCACCTGGAAACCACCCCATAATGAAAGGAATGGATCAGGGACGTTACAAGTGCAGGAAAGCTTTCACAGTGAGAGGGACAAAAGTGGCTCTCCGTCGTTCCAGGAGACACAACTGGGATGAATGGGCAGAACTGGGAGAGACACAGGTCTTCCATCAACAGGAGGCTGCTGAGGATTTCCAGCAAAAGCAACAGGCTGCCTACTGAGGTGGAATTCCGGCAAGAGCCATGTTCAACTCAGGATGGATAACTACAATGGCCTCTCATAAAAGAGTATTAAACTTGTGTCTATTCAGTTATAAGCAATTCCGACAGATAAATGGAAGGAGTGGGGGGGGGAAGGAAAGAGAAAATGGATAGCAGTGCAAACAGTGAGGGTGATTCTCCATGTTGTCCCACAAAGTGAGCACGTGAGGCAGAGACCTGCACGTACCGTGCTCCCCGCGGTGCCAGTTCCCATCGACCTCTCATCTGCAAGCCTGTGTGTGAATTTAGTGTTACAGATTTGTGTGTTTTAAACAATATGGCGCCTTTGCAAGCCAACAACTTCATCTGGTGCTGAAGAAAGAGCTGTCTGTCCCCACGCTGGAGGAAAACGGGCTGGTTGGACTTAGTGAGAGGCGTAATGTTATCCTCCAAGGTGGGGCCTTCCTGAGGAGGTTTCGAGGGTGAATTTGGCTACACTTCCCAGATCTCTTATACACTGACTTTAGAATACAGCCCCTGCGTGAGCTCAGCCAGGATTGCACTGATAGGAATGTAGGGAAGAGTCCTATTGGCAGGAAGGGTAGGCAGATGGCTGCTAACAGGTGGCTGATATGGAGGAGGCTGTGGGTGCACTGAAGCAATCATGGTGGCTCCCAAATCATCCTTGACACTCTAACAAGACCCCGTTAGTAAGCTGACTCAAATTACACGTGTCTTCATGGAAGCTACTACCATATATAACTGCTTATTTGGAAAGTCTAGTCTTGATCATATTATAACAAAACCAATTTTAAATAGATGCATATGTTAAAGACAGACATAGCGGGGAAAGACGGGAAGGAAATACAGCAAATGCTAGCAGTAGTTGGGTTAGAGGATTATGGGTGATTTGTTTATACTTTTCTATATTTTCTAGATTATTGCAATGAGCCAGGAATAGCTTTTATAATCAGAATAATGTATTTCAAAATATTTTAAACTATTGAAATGTCCATAGATTTTACCTATTAATTCCACGCTTGAGGCTTTATCTTAATAAAATAATCCTAAAGAGAAAAATGCATATTTATGAGGTTTTTTTGTTTGTTTGTTTGTTTTTGCTAAATGATTTATAATTGCAAAGTCAGAAGCCAAGTATTCTTCAATAACAAGATAGCTAGTTAGTTACTTTGTGGAAATTGTTTTTCACGAAACTTTTCTGTAGTCATTAAATGTGAAAACTGTGAAGACAATAAGAACGAGGAGAAATGCCTGTGACCTAGTGTGAAATGGGGGAAACAGGTTAGAGAAGACTACGTACGAAATCCCTGCAGCCCAGGGAAGCCACACGTGAATAGGAGCCAGGCCTGGAAGTAAGTACCTAAAATGAAAACAGTTGTATCGAGTGTTAGACCTTTGGGGGCTCTCCTCCTCTCCTTCATTTTCCAAGTGGTTCATAATGTTGTTGTAATGTCTTTATAATGAAAGTAAAGTCCATAAACCTTTCCATATGTTCTTTCTGTAAACCCTTCAGGTTTCAGGCGGTACCAGATACGTGCCCATGTCAGTGTCCGCCCCGTGGTGCCTGTCCAAGCTGCTTCATTCTGCAGGGGCTCGTTCAGTGTTGCTGGCTCAGCCACCAGGTTTACTCTGTGGCTTTGGGTAGAGGCGGGTGGGGGACATGCTCCACCTGTGAGCAGCCTCTGATTTCTCAAGTGACAGTGTTATCACATTGAACAGAGAATAAGAAAATATTGAATGGCTTGGGTGTCTGTGGGATATACTCCCTGTATTTGGCAGCTCTTCGCCATGAAGGCAAAGGGTTGAGGACTCAGATTCTCCTTTATCTGTTGTTGACTTAGGTGGTTGCGTACTCCAAAGCTCGCATAAGGTTTGGATATAATGTCAGCTTCTGATGATCTGTTATAGGGAAGGAAAAACTGGAAACGAACCACCAGGCTACTTGTAGTGCCTATCGTGTGGTTGTGTTCACTCCCGGTTTGGGGGAAAAAGGAGTAGGAGGGGCGTAGGAGGAGGGGAACTGCGAACATTTAATATGTGCCTGCCACTTGCCAGGCATGATACCTGGGCCTTTTCAGTGTGTTGCTCACTTACACTCATCAGACAGACAAGGGAACCGAGAGGCTAGGTTCTTAGGTAACTTGTTGCAGGCCACACAGGCCAGGAAAAAGAACTTGCTCGTCCCAAAACATAGTAAGCACCTACTAACGGATAATCCACAAAATGAAACACATCACTTACCATTAGTCTAAAATCACCAGGGATTCTTTTCTCAACAGTGGTTCTCAACCAGGAGTGCTTTTGACCCCTGATGCCACCCCAGGGGGCATTTGGCAACATCTAGAGACATTTTTGGTGCCATAGCGAGGTGGTGGTTGCCACTGGCACCTCACGGGTAGATGCCGTGGCTGCTGCTAAACATCGTGCAGTGCGCAGAACCACCTGCCACAGCGAAGACTCGTCTGCGCCAAAATGTTCATCTGCCATATCATACAGAGTCCAGTGTAACTTTCCCCATTAAATTCACTTCCTGTTCACTTAGAAATTAAGTTTCCATAGTTCTGCACCATTCTCAGAGATACAAAGCGTCTGAGGTGCTGTTTACTGGTCATACAATTAGGAACCACTCAGCATATGTAAATCAAATAAATGTGCATAAAATCTAGATGAAAATGCCAAGTTTAAATCTGAAATTCATAAAGGGAGCTTGCAGTGAAATTGCCAGCAAGAAATTAACAACTCCCCAAGTGTTACCAATTGTGGCTAACCCTAATCTGTATTAAATTCTACAATGAAATAGCTGAACATTCACTTGAGTCTCAGGGTTCCCATATGTAAAATCAGACACTTGGCTGTTCTCCGATGACAAGGTCAAATCACGAAGTTTTAACACTTCAGCTGTCTCTATAGGCAGAGAGCAAATTAATTGCTTTAGTTTGCTGTGGCTTGCCTATTTGGACGGGAGCACACATTAATTTTGTTATGTCTATGGCATTAAGACAGCCCTGGAAAACTAGAACGAATGAATTAGTCAATATTTTTGTGGTTCACCATAATTTTGAGGCATAGGATTATATTAGTATTTGAGAAAGACTTAGAAACTCTGCAAAACTGAAAAGGACTCAGGGATCATCTAATTTAGTCTTTAATCAATCAATCAAGTAGTATTCACTGGATGACCCACGATGTGTCCAATTCCATGCTCAGTACCATGGAGTATAAAGCATGAGCCCTGCCTCCAAGTAAGAAACGATACGGGGAGGAGATAAGACAAATGCACAGGAAATACTTAGTGGGTAACTTGGGTTCTAATTTGAGTGGTACAGATGGTCAGCAATAACGGGGTTCAGAGAAGGTGTATCACATAGAATTGTTGCTATCTGTTCACATGCTTACCTGTCCCATTGCACTTACAGCTGCCGCAGTGCAGGGGCCTAGACACTTTTCTACTTTGTATCTGTCTTGGTGTCTAGGCAGAGCCTGGCGGTGGAAGCCACCTCATAACTGTCCTTTTAATAATAAGCAAATGGATGATCTCAATGGGAAGTGGCCCTTGATCATAGCCTTGAAGCCACAGGAATGTCTCAACCAGTGTTTCCCATTCCTGGGATGTCAGAAGAGGTTTGGTAGAGTGAGGGTTCCGTGGCCAAATGCATTTGGGAATTGCTGGGTTAGAAACAGCTCTCTTTAATCAGAGCTTTCTTTCCATATTCTAATATGCACTGGGAATCCCTAGAAGGATGCACTGATTTGAGGTCAAATTTATTTGATCATGGAAACATATGTTCACCAAAGATTTGGTAATATAAATTTGACTTAAGATACCAAGAAATTCATGTTGATAATAATTAGTCTAACTATCCAAAGAAAATAGCTTCTTGAGTTGACCAATGCTTTGAAAGCCAGTATACTGGAGCTCATACAATTATGATTTCGGGATTTTCTAGAGAGTTCAAAGGAAGCCTATCCTTCCAAGCCAGGCCCGTGTGAAGGAGAGACCACGATACTTTCTGTGCTACCCTGAAGTAGCTTTCCCAAGCGGCCTCCTTGCAGCTCTGGTTTAGAGAGCCCTGCTTTGGCCCGCTGACATGACTTCAACCTTGGATGCACATTTTTAAAAAATTTGGATGAGTCTTTTCTTACTATTCCCACTGGGCATGTACTTTTATTTTTAAAATGTGTTTTGCCCTGAACTGCTCAACTCTTGATAACTTCTCAGCAGACTGCTGGCTGCAAAGCCCTAGGTGACGTGGGGCAGCGATTGCTTGTTTTTCTGTAAATCTGCACTCACTTTAATTTTGGTGGGTCTCCTTCCATAGCTTTCCATAATGAGGATCCCTTAAGGATACCAACCCACTTAAGAGGTAAAAGCAAAAACACCTATCCTATTAAGTTTCTTTATTAAAAACTCTTTCCCCTTTTTTTTACTTTAATATATCTTTCAAATGTACAGTTATTTTTCTTTTCTGATCAAACTGAAACAAGTCTTCCAGATCCCAAAGGGTTTTTATTAAAAAACAAAGCAGTTTAAAAATAATTGATGGCGAACTGGGGAGTTGAGTAACATTCTATTACCATCAGGAGCAAATACAAGCAGACGGTGACACATTTTGTGAATGATTTCTATTTAAATGTTTCAGCCTGAGGATACAGTTGAAGGCAGCACTAAATCCATTTTTGCAAGTAGTTTTGTCTTTCAGATAAATTTGTCAAATGATTCCTAGCAGATTGTGTCATGTTCTATCCCAATGTATAATAATAAATTTTGCACCTGGACCCCTTGCAAAGGAGCAGAACCTCACTTGTAGCTGGGACCTGAGGACACGGGTCTTGAGGATGGCATTGCAGAAAGACCCCCACCCAGTGCATTACTGCAAATCAATGGAGGTAATTCCAAAGTCGAGGAACAGAGTTGTCAGGTTCTGTAGAAGTGTGGCAGAATGAGACAGGAGCAAAACTCTGGGTGTCTGCGTGGTGCTATGGTGGTTGTATGGTACACCTTCCCCTTCCAAGACAGACCCCATGACCCTAGTTAGTATCTCAGGTCTAATCAGCACTTTGGTCACATTTACTTCTGCTGCTATCCCCAAAGCTCGGCTCTGACTGCTCAGGCCTGATGGAAGGTTGCTGTGCACTGCTCGGCTGTGACTGTGCCTTCTTGTTTGGTCCACCACCCAAAGCTCCGTGAGGGCTGCTCCTTCTGCCCAGAGTGCTAATGAAACATGGGGACCATCTCACAGAAAAATAAACAAACCCTTTGGCATGTGCCTCTTGTAAATGACATGAACTGGGATTAAGTCACATCATTGTGACTTCGTGTCACATCATTGGCTAGTGCTTGGCAATTGTTCAACTGAATTCAACAAGCACGTAGTGAGCGGCTGTGCTGTGCAGGTGCCCTGTGCCAGGAAGGGCAGGAGTTAGGGGGGAGGAGCCTGGTCTGGGTCGGGTAATAAGAGAAGGACACAAACAACTAACCTGAAACACAGGATGAAAGTATACTGTTGACTCACTTGCTTAGCAAATGTATATTGAGTGCCGACTAAGTGCTAACTGCAGTGTTCTACATGTGTGTATACAGTAGTGAACAGAGTGGGCAAGTTCTCTGCTCTCAGGGAGCTTCAATTCTAGAGCGGGTGGACAGAGAACAAAGAACAAACAAGCAACACAAGTCAGCTGGTGGTAAGTGCTGGAAAAAACAAAGCATGGCGAGGGTTGGGGAAGGGCAAGTTGGGGAAGTGCTAGTTCGGTGAGCGATGGTCTTTCTGATGCAGTGACGTTTACGAAGAGACCAGAATGAAGTGAGGGAGAGAGCCAGCAGGAACGTCCTGCGGCAGGAGCACACCGAGGCAGACGATCGCTGGGGAGAGGGGAGAAGATGGGATCAGCTCTTGTAGGACTTTATGGGTCCTGGAGAGGGCTTCGGACTTTATTCTGAAGGAGGAAGGGAGCCATGAGAAGGAGGCAAGCAGGAAGGTGACATGGTATGTTTTTAAAGAAGCTCTCTGGCTGAGCCTTCACAATGGGGAGCAAGAGTGGAAGCAGGAAGATAGGTTGGATGGCTCCTGTAATAATCTGGGAGAGAGGTGACGGTCTGGGCTCGAACGGAATGAAGGGAAGGTGAGAAGACACAGTAAGCGGGCTGTGTGGAAGGAATAGGGCGAATAGGATTCCCTCACAATGGAGAGGAGTGAGGAAGGGGAGAATTAAGGATGACTTCAAGGTTTTAGCATCCAGTTGAATGGAGGTGTGATTCACTGAGATGCAGAACACTGGGGAAGAAGCAGATTTTAAGGACAGAATCAAATATTTTGTAGGTGCCAGATATTGCAGTAAACACTTTACATGGATTATCTCAATGCTCGTAATAGCTCTATAAGAACAGTTGGTGTGGCTCAGTGGATTAGCGTCGGCCTACAAACCGAAGGGTCACCAGTTTGATTCCCAGTCAGGGCACATGCCTGGGTTGTGGGCCAGGTCCCCAGTTGGAGGTGCACAAGAGGCAACCACACATTGATGTTTCTCTCCCTCTATTTCTCCCTCCCCTCCCCTTTGTCTAAAAATAAATAAAATCTTAAAAAACAAAACAAAACAGTAGTTTTCTTGTACAGAGGAGGAAACTGAGGCTGTATATATATTTGCCTGGGTGAATTTCAAAAACCAACCCACAGATCAACGAGTTCACTCTAACACTGTTTTACCCAAATTACATCCCTTTAAACCCAGAACATCTCAAAGAATGTCCGTGCAACTGAGATGAAACTTTTTAATCTTAGAGCAATTGAAATAGTTTATTAACTAGCTAACATTTCAAGGAAAAGTTTTCTAGAAGGATATTGCATATAAAAAAGATTTCTCCATAACCCCCAGATTTGTTTGTGACAAGAGGAATATGATTTGGGGATTGAGTGTCGCTTTCTCAAACAAGTATGCAAAATTCCAGATATGCCATCCTGTTTTTTATTCCCATCCCATTTATGCAGGGATAACTAATGTTAACATTTAGGGCACATCCTTCTAGAATTGTCTGTGGTATTCAAACTTTTATACTACTTTAGTTATTTAGACATAGGCCTGGGCCCTCAGAGTGTGTGATGGAGAAGGGAAAGCCTTTCCCTGGCCTGGTAGGTAAAAATGGAGCTTGGCTCCGCAGTGAGGAGGTGGAGTTATGGCTCTTATAATTGTCCAATGGGAGGGTACTTGCCTGGAGCCACCAGCGGTTTGCAGGGCGGCTCTCAGTGCTGGGCGTCTGATTTCAATAGGCCCAGAGAGCAGTTCCCTCCTACAGCATATCAGCAGGCAGACACATCTGCTCTGTGTCCACACCCCTGAAGCCAATGGAAAGTTGGTCTCGTGGAGCTGTGGTCCAGCTTGACAACAGAAGACAGTGGTTGCTGTTGGATCCTGTCCAACCCCTGCAGGGGTCAGGGTTTGACCCAGAGCCTTCTGGAGCACAGAGAGGCCAGGCTGGTATTGTCCTGTATGATTAGTTGTGTTGTCTCAATTACAAAAAAGAAATCTATGAAGTCTGGATGCAGAATTCTCAAGTCTGGAATTCCGCCCACATATGGAAAACAAGACCCACTCAAGGAAACAATGCCTCTGTGTTTGCCACCCACGTGCTTGGGGATCTGACCACAGAGCATGATTTGCGCTTTATCTGAGCACTGTCCACCTGAGACTGATAAAGAGCTGTCACCGGCCGAGTCGCAGCCAGAGCCTGGTCAAGTGACTATGGCAGTGTGGTTGTTGCTCACTCTCACTGTCTAACTGGAAACACACCCCTGCCGCTGGCAGGAGTCCCGTATTCACTGCGATGTTTGGATACTTATCAGCAATAAGATGTTTTATTTAATAATATTTAGACAATGAATGTAAGAACATAAACAAGTTAATTATTTCAATGTTAATAAAGAAAACATCCCTTCATCGCCAGACCACATGCATTTATTCCAGCGGTGTTTCAGATAACCCTGGGATGACTCTAGGAAACCTTGTTAAGTGGGCAGCATCGGACTTCACCTTGCCCTTCTCCAAAGGCTGCCTCTCCACTGGCCCCCACGGTGCATGCCTTCCCCACTTTCTGGGCTTTCCATCCTCACTCGGGGCCTCTCTCCCAGGGCCTTCAGGTGCTTCCTGGGGTCGAGCGGCAGCTGGACCACACGGAGCCCTTGTGCGAATTAGCAGCAGGTACCCTTTTCTCAGGCAGATTCAGCTCTGTGCCAGGGGGATAGTTGGATAAACAGAGCCCTGACTCAACCCCTCGGCTAGGTGCCCTGTACAGGACACAACCCGCACAGCCGCCATGGGCACGGCCCATAGCCCTCCCTCCCACCCCCCGTTGACTGGACAGGGCTGGCCCATAGACTTCCTCACAGACTGCAACGTCTGGCCCTGGCACCCCAATTACTGCTCAGGGCCAGAGGGTCAACAGACACCCTTGGGCCCCAAGTCAGGAAAGGAACAGGGAGGGGATGTAGCTTCTCTGCGGGGCAGCTGGGAGTCTGTTATCACATCTACCTGCCTTTTGTCTGAGTTACCGGGGGTGGCTCGCCCTCTGCCAACCTCTTTCCTCACACCTGTGATCTCCAGCTGCCCTCTCTCCTTTGTCTCCTCTGCACTCTAAATACACAGCACCTGCAAACAGCAACCACTCCAGCGTCACCACCTCCCGGCGCCCCGGCAGCCCACCTGCTGGCCCCTACACTCCCGAACACACCCCCTTTGGAGAGCCTTTCTCCCTGAGCCCTGCGCTCACTCCCAACTGAGTGTGCAGCTTGATGATCTGAGAGTGAATTCAAGTCCAGGTGTTAGAAGCTGGTAATGCCACCCTGGTCACTCTTGGGTTTGCTTTTACGGGAAGGCTCCCTGAGAGTCACTGTCAGCTAGAGGGTGGTGCCCAGAGAGATTTTAACAGCAGAGAATGTTGGGAAAGTTCACGGGACCCCCACAGAACAGTCAGTGAACATTCCCTGCATGTTCATTGAGAATCCTGGTGCAGAGAATTACTGGTGTCACTCAGCTTTCAAGTCTGAATAGAGGTCAAACTAGCAAGGGGTTGAGCTTGCAGAGGCTGGGATTGGGGGGAGGGGGCAGGTGCGTGGCGGGGGGGTGAGGAGTGTGCCTTTCCCAGCCAGGATACCTAGTCTTGATCAGTGAGAGACCCTGGCTCCTGCCCAGGAGCTGAGACATGATCAGAGGGAAAGGAATAATTCTGTTGATTTGGAGAGCTCAGCTTTTCCTAACCAGACCCCATGGCTGGTCTGTTCCTTCGAGATTCTCCACCTCTCCGCCCTGCCTGACTGCCTCGTGGGGCTACCCTGCACCACTGTCCACCGTCACTATTTGCTCCCCCATGTTCTGTGTGCACAGAAGACACTCCACACACATACAGGTGCACACACACCCCTGAAACAAAGATGCTTCCATTGTAAAACCCTCCCTCTGGGATGCCTACCCATCCTTGCTTCCTGCCCATCTTTGTGAGAGCTCAACACTTACTTTTTATTTGGCAAATCTCTTCAGAGAACCAGGGTTCAGTGGGAGGGCAAGGTCCATAGAACCCATTGTTTTTAAACTGGATCAAATCATGTATATTGTGAGCTCTGACCTCCACTCACCTTGTGTTTCCTGAGCCTAGAAACTGACGGCGGGAAACAGCAGGGGCGTCACCTCCTGATCTTGTGCCCTCGGCTGGGCTGTCAGCCCTGGTTACTGTGCCCCGAGCAGCCCGAGTTATATTAAGGAAGAACAATGTCAGCCTGGCGGCCTCAGCCAGGCCCCAAATTCCTGAGGGGTCAAAGCCTGGCTGGAGACCCGCCTGGCCGAGTGTCTCCTCCAGCGCTGGGCAGGCGCGGGCGGTTGATAAATATCATCAGATGGCAAGGGGCGACGGAGACGGCAAGAAAGGGCTCTTTCTTAGTTGCTTGCTACTAACTTGCTGGGATGTCCTGGATCCTGGGAGAAGCCAGATGGCCAAGGGCCCGAAATAAACAGCCACAGGGCCTGGGTCCCTTGTTGACAGTGCCTTTCTGGGAACAGGTTCTTGATCGAGTTTCGGCAGGGAACTAGGCCTTCGGCTTAAAGGGCAGAGTCTGTGCTGCCCACAGCCAGGCAGCAGGTGAAATGTATGCAGCCTGTGTGGTGTTGGTAAAAGACTTTCCAAAGGAGGGGCGGGTGGGTCTGGTTGGTAGCATCTACTGCCTTCTGAGGTGTAAGTACTCCCTCCATGGCCAATTTTGAGCTACCAGTGTGACCTCGCTGAGTGTGGATTTGGGAAGAGAAGTTCACAATGGAGCAAGTGTGAACCCATATGAGCTGTTGCTCTAGTGCACCCCCGTCTGCAACATTTTCCGGGATGAGAGAGAAGGAATTCCTTTTATCTTTGGAGTACCTCTGCTTCTCCTCCTGTCTACCTTTCGTATCTCAAATGCACCATGCCTTCCTCCAGGAAGCCTTCCCTGCCTGCCTAATATACCCTCTCGAACAACATGGGGACCTTTCATGTACAGCACTGGTCAGAGTGGAGACTTCCCCTAACTCTGCGTGGTGACTGCTCAGTGTCTCCCTGCCTAGTCTGTAAACCCCGTGAGGGAGGGCACTGTATATGGTTTTTGTTCACCCGGCGTCACTAGTGCCTAGCACAGCTCCCGGCACAAAGTTAGTGCTTGATAAGTGACTGATGAGACCTGAGCTGGGCCTCGCTGCTAACTTTGGTTTTGGATAAGGCTCTTCATCCACCAGTTTTTTGGTTTTCTTTCCTTCTTTTCCCTCCATCATACATTTAAAAAAGGACTGCCTGATTTCCCAGGATTTGTTCGACGCTAGGATTCTATGGATCTTTGAGTCAGAATGGCTGGCACGGATCTTGAATGTCTGCGGCCTCCTAAGCCGTGTCTCTACTTTGTGTGTGTGGTTACACGTGCATGTGTGTGCACGGGGTCTGTGTGTATGTGGTGGAGGGTGAGCAGGGGCAGACAGAAAAAGCATGCAGAAGGGGAGAAAGAAAATTTTATGATGAAAGGCTTTCGTTTCCTTTTCATGCCCAAGGCTACCAGGTCATAGAAGAATCCATCAGACCCTGTAGTGTTAGATTTGTCCCAGTGGTTCTTTTCCCAAAAGGTTAAAGGCCTCCTTGGAATTAAGATGGAAGTAAAAAGTGCCAATCAGCTTGTAGGTCACTCATGGGTGGGTCCAAATCTTAAACATCCTCGATGCAGCTAATGCCCAGGACAGTGCAATGCAGTGAGGACCCAATAAAAACAACTGAATAGTTAGCTTTGAGACAGACCTCACCTTGGCAGTGAGAACTGGTTCTAATTAACAATTTTGGTGGGACCAAAAGTTCCTCTAGTTTTATATGTTTCCTTAGGAACATATGGGCAGGAACAGCCTCAGAGCATTTATACGTTTTGGTAGCTTTGATCATAAATAAGCCAACCCTGCAATTTACTTCTCCCCGAGTCCAAGCATGCTGGAGGGCTCTTGTCTCTGGGGGTTCTTTTCTGTCCTGGTCCAGCACTTTCTGGCCAGGCCAATGGCAAATGCTAAGTTCTGGGCCCCTTTCCCTTTTGCTGGTGGCTGAATTTGCTCATTTCAGAGACCACAGCTTTCCTCCTTTGGTGACCATCCCAGGAATGGGAGGTGAGAGCCAGGCAGCACACTCCCAGGCCCCTGGCAAGAAAGGACAGGAACGGTTCCCTGTCTGTGTGCGGCATGGCATTGCCTTTGAATGTGACAAAGCCATATGGAGGCCTTCAGGAGAGGATCCCAGAATCTGAGGGAGTGATTTTTAGCTGTCTGTAAGTGCCCTGTGATGGTTACAGACACTTGAGGTGGGGGACGGCTGTCCCAGACCCAACTCTGAAACAGTGGGTGGGACCCCAGGGTGGACCTGTCTCTGTAGGAGCTTGACCTGAGGAAAGAGCTGATAGAGGAGCTCACATGGGGGAGACGGGTTGTGACAATGACAACAAGAACGACAAGAACACTAAACTTTTTGAGGCTTACGTGCCTGGTGCTAAGTTAACCATTTTATAAGTGCTGTTGTATTTAATCATTACAGCAACCTTATTATTACTCCCAAGTTATAGGTGGTTTAACTGAGGTTTCTCCCACAAATGAGCTCTAAATCACAGTAATACCGTGACACTGAACCTGTGCCTTCCTTGTCTAGCAATTTCCTCCCAGTGTCTTACACCCCATGTCCCTTGTCTCTCACTTTACAAAGACCTCAAACTCCAAAATATTCCATGAGTCATTGACTGCTGCTTGAAATTTCACTGAGATGTTATTAATATAGTGAGAATAGCTGCCACTTGCTGAACAACTTTTATGTGCCAAGCACTGTGCCATTACATAGATTCTCTCATTTAACCACCACTTTGTAAGGATGTATTATTATTATTATTATTATTATTATTATTATTATTATTATTATTATTTTTATTATTATTCCAGTTGTACAGTTCAGGAAACAGAATCAGAGGGAGTTTATACAATGTATTTACAGCCACACAATCAGTAGGAAGCAAAGCCCAGGGCCAGCCTGTTCTTGCTCTCTTGCCTGTGAGGGGTCCACTGCCTTCTGACAAAATTCAATGGCTGCTGAAAGCATCTGCCCCTGGGAGAAGCAGCAGCCTGAGTCTTTACCAGCTGTGTGTTGCTTATGAATGAAGGGTCAGAGGTCGCTCTTTGATGGAGTAGAAGTTTGGGAGCATCAAACCTCTGTATACCAAGAATAGGGCCTAGGCTCAAGAGCGCCCCCGTGACAAGTTGCCTGGCCGGCTTGGTGAAGAGAAAGGTGAGGTGGCATGCCAGCAGCTCTCTGAGGAAGCAGGGGAGGCATGGCCAGCGACGGGCTGGTTTACGGCTTCCGAGGCTGTGTGACCGACAACCCCATCAGCTCAGCCCTACAAGGCACCCAGGGCCCGGGCAGCTATGAGAAGACGTCTGCGGGAAAAACCGTATTTCTATGGACTGAGTCAGGGCTAAATTAAACATGAGGGTAATCCACCACATCTGAATTTCATTAACATTATATCATCCTTCAGACCTTGTAAATGTCCATAATGATATTTTTGGTAGGTTGGAGTAAGCTGTCTACATCTGAGGTGTATTACTTTAAACTTACATTTACAGACTAATAAAATGAGGTATTGGCCAGCTCGTCTCCTGTAGTCATATCCTCAGGAGTATCCAGGCAGCAAAATGAACCAGGCTTATGAGTAAGCATGCTGAGGTGGCCCTGAGGACACAGACCCTAAAAGGACCATACTGTGTCATTTGATGGAGATGTGAGGATGACTAGACCTTTGCATCTGAGACCAGGCACACTCCTCTCAACGGAGACTCCATGAGCTGCATACCCTGGAAATCTGAGACCTTGCAAAAATGATCCATGGTCTGCCGCCCTCCCCCCAGTCCATCTCCCTCAAGAACTGGAGATCAACATCCTTATTGTGAGGTGGCACTGGCGGCTGACTTGGCTCAGGGTGCATGCCCACTCATCACTTGGCACATGCTAAACACGGATTATATGGTCTCATGTGGCATTACAAGAATTACCTTTTTTACCTGAAGCAAAGGACCAATGTTTGACAATGGAGCAGAGGTTTGGAATCAAGACTCTTTTGGAACCACGATTTCCCTAATTATCTCACATAGAACCAACTCCATACAGGTCAGTGTGTCTATTCAGGACAGTCTCTCCCCGGCTGAGTGAGAGATTCAGTTTCTCCCTCCCTGGCCTTCTAATGCCCCTGATCCATGTCCCAGCCCCCTCACTCACTCCTGGAAAACCAATTGTGGAAGACCCCCCCAGTTCCTTCCCCTGGAACTACCGTGAGCCCATCAGGGGGAGTGACTCAGAGATTCTCCCCCAGAGATGGCTGTTCTTCCCTCTGGGCCCCTCCCTTCCTCCCTCCGTCCTGGGCTCCGCTCCGGACTGGAATTAACCCCAGCCTTGATTTCTCCGTCCTGCTCCTGCATTCCACCTACTCACCTCTTCCCTGACTCCTCTGTTCAATCACACACGTTGGACCTCTGAGACTTCCAACTTTGCTCTTTATCCTACTGAATATGAAAGCCCACAGCTGGCTCTAATAAACAAGATGGCCCTCCAGGTACCTCTGTGCTTGAGAGGAAGCCACACCTCCAAATCTCTGCTCTACTTTGGGGCCAGCTTAGCTGTGGGGGTAGGGACTCCAGAAACTTGCAGTGCAACCCATGGCACACCTCCTCCAGGAAGCCTTCCCCAAAATGCTGCATCCTACTAATCTCATTTCCTAACCTTCTGCAGTCTCCACACTTATCAACTAGTGGTTCGTTCAGCAAACACACAAAGAGCTTCCACCATGTGATGAAGCACTTGGTGAACACAGAAGTTCCCGCCCTCGTTCTTAACATAGGAAAACAAATAACAGAACAAATTACTATGCAATAAATAAGACTGAGTCAGGGAATAGAGTCTATTGGTGGCAGGGACTTGTGGGGGCAGGGACAGGTATTTTAAATTAGGGTGTCAGCTGAGCAGACCTAAATGGTGAGCAAAAGCTGACCGGGTGAAGAAGGTGTGTGGGTAGGAGTGTCCCAAACAGAGGAAACAGCATGTGAAAAGGCCCCGAGATGATCACAAAATTAGTGTGTTGAAGACATAGCGAGAAGGCCAGCATGGCTGCAGTCGAGCAGGCAAGCACGAAACAGGGTGTTGGAGAGAGAATCGGGGCCAGATCATGTAAAGGCAGAGCTTCTCTACCTCAACCCTGCTGACCTTTTGGGCCAGATAATTCTCTGTTCTCGGGGTGGGGGGCTGTCCTGTGCATTGTAGAATGTCGAGTTGCATCCCTGGACCCCACTCAACTAGATGCCAGTTTCTCTGCCCGCTCCCTCCCCCAGCACCGCCCCCCCCACACATACACTTGTAACAATTAAAAATGTCTCCAGCTGTTGCTAAATGTCCCCTGAGGGGGGAATTCACTCCCAGCTAAGAACCACTGAAAAAAAGCCATGACAAGAAAATGGATTTTATTCTATGTGCGATGGGAAGCCATTGGAGGGCTGAGGGCTGGGAAACAATGTGACATGGTTTACATTTTAAGAGGGCACTCCGACTGCTGTTGGGATAAAAGGCTGTGAGGGAACAAGAATGGAGGCAGAGAGACCCGTGGGGACATTCCTGGAGTCGTCCAGGTGAGAGGGGACAGTGGTTTGGACTAAGAAGCAGTAGTGGAATGGTGAGAAGTGACCGGATTCAGAATTTACTTTGAAGCCAACGGAACTTGCTTATGAGTTGGCTAGGAACGGGGATGAGAAAGGGTTCTGGACTGGACTCCTGGTCTCTCCAATATTTCGAAGTCAGGAGAAGAAGCTGGCAAAGGGGCAGAGGAGGAGACCAGTGAGAAAGAAAGGGCATTAAGAGAGCTTCGTGTCCCCAAGGCACCCTGGTCCTGGAGCTCCATCTGCCTTAGCCTGTCCTCATCCAGCTCATCCCCCATAATTGGGGAGCTCCTCAGGCATCCCTTCATGTCAACACCAACAACCACTCTGAAACCAGGTCCTAAATAATGAAAAGACTTTACAGAGTCACCTGTTTTAGTTCCGACACTAAGAAGTACTATTAGTCACACTTTATAGCTGAGGAAACTGGCCATCAGAGAGCTGTAGCACCTTGCCCTTGATCACATGGTTCAGCCCCACCTAGACCTGGCACCTGGAGAGCCTGACTCCATGTTCATGGTTTTTCCACAGTGCCCTTGGCTTCAGCCTACAGGGGCCCACTCAGTGCTGAGTGCAGGCCTCCTGCACGGGATGGGCAGGCAGGAGCGTGGGCCACTCACGTAGGGCGAGCAACTATCAAGTCCCCTCAGCCACCAAGGGCAGAGCTGGCACTGGCACCTGGAGTCTGATACTCCTTGTCTGGGGCTCTCACATCTTACCTCTTACCTACAGCCAAGGTGCTTCCCAGCTGGCAGCCATATTCAATTCAACAGGCCATCCAGTACGCAGGGACAATATTATTATTCTCCTTTTACCGATGAAGCAACAGAAGCTCAGAGCGGTTCTGTGTTTGCCCGCATTACCCAGCTAGGAGAAGACTGAGCCTGGAATCAAGCCTGGTTTCCAAATTACAGTTGAAATAAATAAACCATACCTGACTTAACCGTTATTCTTCCTTACAAAGCAACTTTCCCAATCCTTAGGAGAGATAAGATTCAGACAGGCTTGTGGAATTCTCCCAAGCACAAGTATCGCCAGTCCAAATTCTGTCCATAATCATTTAAGAGTTGAAATGACCAGAAGTGAACATTTAAAATTACTTTTCTTTCTTAATCATAAAGGTGCTTTAAAAAGAACCCTTGAAACCTATTTGTTGCTTTATGAAGCCCTCTACTTTCTGACATGTCCTGTTCTTTTTCAGAAAAATTCAGAACAACAATGCTTTAAAAGCCCCACCCCCAAAATATTTTCTTTCATTTCTAAGATACAGAGATGCTGACACATGGCCAGGAAATCTGGAATCAGGTTTTGATGTATGACCTCCTCAAAAAGGAAAACGAAAACATTTCTAAGTGTTCACACTTTCCCCATCAAAGGGCAGACACAACACTTGAACCCAGATGAAAAGAAAGGTAATTCATTTCATGCGTAGGAAACATTCTTGGTGGTGTGTCATGTCTGGGGACAATTGATTCCATTTGTCACTGTGAGTTTCAGAAGGGATAGAAATATGCTCCCACCCTTTTGAGCACAGAAAAAGTAAGTTTGCATTTGCTTTTTTCTTAAAAACAAACAGGAAAGCAAAAAACTTGGGTGCAACGGTGATGAAGTCAAATAGCCTCTTGGCTGCTTGGCCTGTGGTCCACTCGAGTTCAGTATAGTCCACCTGCTTGGAGGGGAAGGGGCTGGATATGAGGTGACAAATGTCTTCTGCTATAAATGTTATTTAAAATGTGCAACTGGCCTGGTGACATTAATTTACAGGGAGTGGTGGGATGAGTGGTGAAAGAGAGCAAAGGATACTCAGAGTAAATGAAAATTGTTCTGGAACCAAATCCATTCTCTCCCCTTCTGCCCCACTGCCTGGCAGCCTCAAATAGAGATGTCTTCACTGCCTAGGAAGGAGCGTTAAATCTTTGGTCTGGATTGGAATTCGGCATTGGAGGAGATGTCACTAATAATCCTCCTTGAGTCTCGGTGGTGAAAACGGGGCCCCACGGGAGGGCGTTTTACGAGCAGAGAGTTGGAATGAACCCCAGGGGAGCATGGGAAATACAGAAGAGGGGAAAAGGTGACGCTTCCTCGTTAAAAAAGAGGCAGGCAGTTTGTCATTGCTGATCTGTCTTCAGGGGTTGCATGAGCCAGGCTCTCAAGAAAATTGGGACGAGTCACCTCTGTGGCTCCCTCCTGGTGTGGGTCATTCTTTCACACACTCCCATCCCCCGGGAAGGGAAGAGAAGGTCTGGGGTCAGTGACGGGTTGTGGCTGGGTTGAGGTCTGCTTTAGGGAGGTGTCCACTCCAGGGTCTGCTCTGGGAGCCTTTACGCTCTTCACAGGAGGGGAGAAACGCAAACCCTCTGTGCTGGGGCAGCCTGGAGCCTCCCTCATGAGAAAATGGTAGGCTCGCTGCTCCGGGCACGGACTTCTTAAGAGTCTGACAATGTCAACACTTTAATGGTATCTTAGCCCTGCTGTCCTTATAAAAATATACTTCAGGGAAAGGATGTGATTTGTGGGAACAGGAGCTCCCTCCAGAGTGACTGCACCCACCCAAGGACCAAGGCACTCATCCCAGTCACGGGCCGGCGCAAGGCAGCGATACCCCTCTGTCGCTCCCAGTGACGGAGGGGTATGTCTATGGCCCTCGGACAATGGCTTTCATGGTCACCTCTAGGGACCAGAATCATAGATAGGTGGCTTTGCAAGCATGAAGTGGGGGAAAGATGAAATGGAAGGTGCAACGAAGACAAGGTATGATTATTGTTGTTTTGCTGGGTTTGCCAGAGAAACAGCAAACCTCAGGGATAAAAGCATTCAGGGAAGTTGTAGTTCTGATGAGGTTGGGTCATCCCTGAGAAGATGAAGAATGAGGAGGAGGAGGAGATGAGGACAAGGAATGAAGGAGGAGGAGAAGGGGAGGACAGACAACGCAGCAGCTCTCCCTGAGGGCCTCCTGGGTGGCAGGCACAGCACCAGGCCCTTGGTCAGTCAAGGTACCCACCGGCCCTCTGAGGGGTGATCAGTCTGACCCCACAGATGAGGACGCCCGATGCTTAGAGAACCAAAGTTATCCGAGATCATACAACTAGAACCACAGAGCTGGCGTTGAACTCCAAGCGTGTCTGGCTTGGGAGCTATGCCTCTTTCCTAAACTATGCTGTCATCTATGCCAGTAGCTTTTAAGCATTTTTAACCATGACTCACAGTAAAACAAGACATTTTTCATCACAATCCAGTTTGCACATGTATATGTATAATGTAGATACAACTGAAACAGAGGTTTCATGGATACTTTCCCTTATTACGTACAATGCACATTAATTTTTAAAAATTTTACTCTTTCATTGAGAGAGAGAGAGAAAATTAATTTCACGTCTCCGCAATGGATCTCAGTGTGTACTTTGAAAAACATTTTCCTTTCCTCTAGTCTATGGCCGTTGATTGGAAATGTTTTCAACTCCCTGCTTGACCCTGTTGGACACTGGGCAGCATCTTTGCTTCTGAGGCATGCTGCTAATCACACACTCTGGACCATCCCGCTGGTAAGGGGCCATCATTAATCAAATATTTCAGAAATTACAAATATCTGACAAAGCTGTTCACTTGGAAAAGAGTCAGTCCAGGAAACCATCCAGAAAACATAATCGCTGATCTCAGGCACCGACTGGTAGTATTTTAAGCAGTCGATGTGTGCTTTCACCAAAGCAACTATTTTCTCTGTTTTCAGAACCTACAGGTCTCATCTGTTCTGAGGGGCAGTGCACAGTCACCCTCTGACCATAAATGCCAGAGGAAAAGAAAAGCATGCGGGGCTGTAGGGAACCTATCAATCCACCATCGAGAGCGGGGCTGTCTTTCTTAGTTTGTGGTGAGCATCCCCAGGATCAGATTGCTTTACAGGGGCGTGTGTGTGTGTTTCTACCGTGGTTTTGGATTTGGGGGGTGATTTCGTCTCAACAGTTAGGGGCAGTGACAGGGCTGGCCGAATCAGGTTTAGGTCACAGAAAGTGGAGTCCAGATCAGGTGGCTCAGTGCGACTCAGCCCGATGAGCGGCAGACTTGGTGACTTCACTCCAAACAATGTGAACACTAATTGAGAAAACATGTGCCTGTGATGGCCTCATGCAAAAATCCAGATTTACGGATTTTTTTTTAAAATTCATACGAATTCCTTGAATATTTGCCATGCGTGTCTATACAGCCTCCTGGAGCACTTGTCCTTCTTACTGAGGAGAGTTGTGTTTTTCTGCAGTGGCCCAGGTCAGGCTTTTAAAAGGGTGGGATTCTGACAAGTGGGCACAGGGACACAGGCCTTGGGTAGGAGCAGGAAGAGGGCAGGAGAGGAAAAAAACCTACACCTTCTGTCCTTTTCCTGGGGCAGAAAAAAGCAATTGAGCTCAGGCTTCCCAGGCACTTGCTGCATTCCAGACTCTGGGCTAACTAAGGACTTTGCTACATTCTCTCCACTGGACCTCACAACTGCCCTCCAAGACTGACCTTTTAATTCCCTTTTATAGATGAGGAAACTGAGGCTTAGAGGGATTAAGGAATGTGGTCACAGAACCAATAAGATCTTCTAGTAAATCTCCCCCCTGCCCTCTCCTCCAGGAAGTCCTCCCAGAGGGCACCTCATCATTCAGACCTCTCCCTTCTCTGAGCTATTTTAGCCACACAGTTAGCACTCTTCAGCTTGCTCCCCTGGGATATTGCTCGCTATTGTTCCATGTCTAGATGAGAAGGTAAAAAAGCCTGCTTACAGATGCTGTGTGCTCTGCAGAGATGTTTGGAAAGTGAAAAATTATCCATTCAAACTCAAAGTTCTGAGGTTTCTGGAAAAGTTCGAAGATCTGGCCACATTGGACCTATAACCCTGCAAAGTGAAGGGGACACAGGGCCTGTCCCCTTTTGATGGGCATACTCTTTGTAGTTTAGCCACAGACCCCACCAGCCTATGGCCTACCCTCCTTCCCATGACCTGACAAGCCCCTTTGCTATTTTAATTCTGGCTCCTGAGCCAGCCTCTTGGGCGGGATCATGATTTATATTGATCATGATGCCCTTCCAGTGTCCAGTCTCCTGGTTAGCATATTAGTAAAGATGCTAACTGGGAGAAGGAAAATCGGCCCAGCAGTCTCATAGCTGGTGGACCTCTCTCCCCAGTGGGGTGGGGACTGCCTCCCACTTTAGCCGCAGGTTACATGAAATTCAGCAACAGCTGGTGTGGGAGATCAGAAATGCCTGCTACCAGAGAAAAAGTTCACAGCCTCCTCTTCCTTCTCTTGTACATTCAATAAGATACAAAAAAGTCCTGAAGACACCAGTTGTTGGAGAAGGAGGAGTTGTTACGTGGGGTAAGGAATCAAAACACTCTGGAAGTTGCCAGTACAAATGGCCATCCTCAAGAAATGCCTTATTTAGAGAGCATTGCATAACATCTCTGAAATAAAAGTCTGCAGAGAAGTTTGCCTCGGAAAGAAAATTACAGGAGAATATCCACGAGTCTCCTTTTACCTGGATATTATGAGGCAAAGAAAATTCAGAAGATGAAGTGTTTGGTTAAAATTCTATCAAAATGAGAAGGTTAATCACAGAAGGTCAAAATACAGACATAAAAAAAGGCAAAGATGATATCGTCTGACCTGAAGTGAAAGGCATCAAGAGAGGACCCCCTCAAGATCAGTTCTGCTGAGGGGAAACATGAGGGAAAGTGCCTACTGTGTGCCAGGCCTGTACTGTGTTCCAGCTACATCATCTGGCCTACTGTGCGCAGCAGCCTGGCTGACGGAGGAGGTTCTGCTGGTATCTCTGCTTTCTAGAAAAGGAGCCGGGTACAAGAGGTGCTCTCCTCCACCTGCTCGCCTGCTGCTCCTGTCCCTCCTCTCTGCTGACCTAGTCCAGCATCCTTTGTGCAGTTAGAGCCCAGCATGACTGCTCCTCCCTTCAAAATCCCACTCTAAGGCGCAGGGGGTGGAGAGGGGCTGGCTCTCCCGGCATCTCCCACACCCATGGTACCCCAGGGTATTAACCCCGGAGCCAGGTCTGCTCAGGTCCTAGCATGGGATGGCATTTCACCAGCCTGGGCCAGCAAGACTTGCGAGTCGTTGTAACCACACCTCAGATTCACAGCAATGAGGGGCTGAGACAGGACCTCCCTGCACCCCCAACCCGGGCTGAGCACTCATGTCTTCCTCCAGGTGGTCCTCTCTGGGCTCACTCTGGAACAGCATGCAGCAAGCAGACCCTGGCTACTGACCAAAGAGCCGCAGGAAAATGGAAAATCAGCCCATCCGCACCAAATAGCAAATACTCTGTGGTTCCCGGGAGAGCATTCCAGCCTCAGTGGATCGTAACTGCCCTCCACATGACAAGCCTTCCGTGTGAAGCTTGGGCGGTTCATTCCCACTGACTTCAGAGCCAGGTCCTCTCCACCTGCAGAAGTCACCAAAGGCGGTGCCAAAACCTCTCCATCTGCTTAGCCCAGTGGCAAATTTTCAGGGAAACCCTGACTGTCTGACTCTGACTAACGCTACTGCTAACGAAAAGACTTTCCACAAGTGAAAGGGTTTGGCCAGACTCTTGGGCAATTCAAAAAGCATTTGCTAGTCCCACCTGACAGGCTGCAGTCTCAGACCCATCTCCACCTCACTGGGTCTCTCCTGAGGTCTCCCAGTCCTTGCTTTATTTATTTGCCTCATTAGAAAGCAGCTCCAAACTCTACCAGCCCTGCCGATTTGGTAGTTTTCTCTCTCCTTCTGCTTGGAGGTGAGTAGGTGTTCCTGTAATATCCTCCAAAGATACTCATGTTAGCCCTTTGCCTGTGAATAACCAAACGGCTCTAATATTTTGTCCTCCAATGAGAGCTTGGGCCAGAGGTAAGGATAACGGGAGCTGTTCTCCTTGAGAAGCAACCCAGTGCTGCCAGCGCCACCCCTCCAGGGCAGCCTTGCTAGCTTCCTTCTTAAAATCAAATGTCACATTATGGATACCCATTTATTCTCACAGCTTGGGCACCGTGTATTAATTTGATACCAACATGTACCCACGGGGTATGGAGTGCTCTCAGTGTTGGGGAGGGCTCTGCTTCCCCGTTCTCTCCTTCAGGGAAGGGACCTCCTGGCACCATGGTACAGCCATTTAGTGCGGGAGGGGGCGGCCTCCCCGCAGCTCTGCGGACACCTGGGGCAAGCAGTCTGCCTGTGTTTTCAACAGTCTACGGCACAGACAGAGGCCACCGTGCTCTGGTACCACCTGTCCCTCCCCCTGCTCTTTCTGGTTTTGTTTTCACGTGGGTCATTTGTAGTTGTGCTCCATTGACAAAAGGCAAAGGATGACGCCAGGCGGGACGACAGCACTGATGTTCCCGTCAGTGGCTTCTTGGAGCCTGAAATGCTGGTTCTTGGAGGGTCAGGCTCAGGGCTGCACTTCTGAAGTCCCAACTTAGTGACGAAATAGATGCTCAACCTCAGGGCCTGGAAGAAAGGGCCCCCTGGGTAATTTCCCAGGGAATTCTCAGCTGGGAGCAATCATATTCTTTTAATAAGCACTTAGCCATATACGGCATGGCGGGTCGGGGGGGTGAGAATCTTTGGTCGTCACCATGACTTCTGGCATTTAGTAGATAAGCTAGGGATACTAAAATTCCTGCATTATGTAAATAGGCCATACGTACCCAAGATTGTCTCCAAGTGCCAATAGCCCCATTCAGAAACACTAATAATTCAATGCACTTGTCCTACAGATTGGAAAATTGGAGCCTGAGAAGTTTAGTGGCTTGCTCAAGGTTACAAAGTTACTTTCCCTCATGTCTCAGAACTCAGGACAGTGCCATAGGAAGGCTACCCAAAACACAGGAGAAAAGTACCAAGAGATCACCTCAATGCTTCCATCTGATTCTTATGGTGTCGTCGTCTGGGGCCAGTAGTCTATGGAAACTCCTCGGGAACATGGAAGGTAGCTCACAGGAGGATGATAAAGACATCACAAAGCATGAGAAACTCTTATTTATTGTATGCTTTCATTATTCTGGTCTTGGCCAGACTTTGTGGCTGAAGGGCTATCTTCCTTGGCTTAAATAGCGACAATTCTTATGCACATCCAACCAAAAGGCCGGTGACCCCAAAGCCTCAGTTTCTCCAGCTGCATTTCTGCCTCAGGGCCATCTAGGTTTTACTGCTATTTAGAGTTTGGGTGTTAAGTGTTTCTCCTCCGTCAGGAGGCAAGGTCCCTAGGGATGGGTTGGGGAAGGGACTTCCATCTCCCTTTATTTGCCTGATGCTACCACCCTACGCTGGTCTGTAAAAGTGGTGCATCACAGAGCTGATTTCTCATACCAGCTAAGCCTATGAGCTGACAGTTTAGCTGACTGTTTGTAAGATCAGAGGGGCCAGTCCAGGAAAGAGAAACCCTCTGGGAACAGGGGATGTTTGCCCAGAGGTCTCCAGAGATTTTAAGTGAATCCTCGACAAGCCTTCCACTGCCTCCTAAGAGCAGAGTGTTTGCTGCCAGCGAAGGTCTCCAAGACCTACCTACTGTGGACCCTGAAGTCCTACAAGGTCTTCTTGGAAGAAGACACACGGCCGGGCCTCTGGTCTCTGGTGTGGCACTGACGTCTGCTTGGGTACTGCTTCATGCCCGGTTGGGAAGAGCAGTAGCCCTGTTTCCTTTGCAGTTTTTCTGTGGCTCCCATTGCGGCCGCGTGGTAATGGGGCGCTCCACAAGTGTGTGGCAGTGGTGTCACTTGCATTTATAAGTGAAGTTGTGTGGTTTGCTCATCAGCTTAATCTCAGTAATGATGAGAAACTTCCCTCGGGCTGCGGCCCTGCCCTGCCCTGCCCTGCCCTCCCTGCTGATGTCGGCAGCTGGGGCCCCCTTCCTGGCCAAGGCACAGATTTCTGAGAGGGAGGGAGGGAGGGAGAGAGAGAGAGGGAGAGGAGTCTGGGGTTTCCTCCCCTCCTTCCTCTGGTTGTCTGGGTGGGAGGTGCGGGTGGGCAATGGGAGAAGTGAGAACCTCACTCCTTCAGAAAGCCTAAGGGTACAGAGAGAGTCACCAATACGAGGATGGGTGCCCTGAGTGGACCCAACTTTCTAGTTCTCTAGTGGGGCGGGCTGCTGTAGGGGTAAGACCGCTGCCCAGGGAAGGTGTGGCACCAGGAGCTGGTTATAAAGTCCTCTCAGGTACTCGCACAGTTCGTTCAAACTTGTGGCTCCATGCCCCAGAGACCTTGGGGGTGCCTCCTAACATTTTCCCCTTCAAGGCTGCCCGTTTTTTCACCTGCATAAAAATGTTGGGAAAAGCATGGGGGAGGGGCTTGGTAGCGTGTGATATTAGCCACACCCCCTCCAAGGACCCAAGTATGAGGAACATTCACTTCTTCTGTGTGTCCACGCCAACAGTGTCTGCCAGCAGACCACGCTCACTATCCCCCAACCCTGAGGCCCCTGTCCCCTCTGAACCTCTAGGGACACTGCCCCTCACGGATTGACAATGGGGCTGCTCAGGCTGACATCTAAAGTCGACTCTAGACTTTTTTCTGTGGCTCCGCTGAGGGAGAAAGTTTCAGACATTCGGTAGGAAACTGTAAACACTGCGCAAGAAATATTCTCCTTCAGCAGGCTTAAATGACAGCTTCAAGAGTTTGAAGACCCTGGAGATAAGTTGCCGGTGGGCCCTCCTGCACGTTTCTGGATTTGCATGATGCAGCTGGCTGTGCACGTGGGGGAGGAGGGGCTGGCATGGGCAGTGGGCGCACCCAGAAGATGGAGCCAGGACAATTAATCAAGTGCCTTTTCTCCAGCATGACAGACGGGGCAGAGACACCCAGGAGAGCACTATTTCGGTTTCCAGCTGGGAACGTGCACTGAGTTTTCCTTAATACCCACAGCACCCAAAAGGCTTTGCAGTAATACACTTTAATGCATGAAACACCCATAAATTATCCTTCATACTGTTACAACTTCTAACCTGGAACAGCTTGGAAAAACCAGCCTAGCAAGCAGGCTCTTTTTTAACCTCTCAAGTCGCAAGAGAAGAGAAAGTTCAAGCAGAAAACACCTTCCGTGAGAATTTCAGAGATTTTTGTTGTTGCTGTTGAAAGGATAAGGAAAGTTGTAATCAAACGGGGCTAAGCCTCTTGTTTGTGTTGGCTCAGAGATGCCGCTCTCTGATCCCTGAGTCCTCTCTCCCCGCAGTCTTTGCTGCCTGGACCCAAGGCGCTGCCCGCCCTACCCCTCCATGCCAGCTTCTCCCGCACCTGGCAGCAGACAGCTGGAGGTAGGCATGTGACCCAAGAAGCCCTTCTGAGCCTTGGGGACCTCGATCCAGCGCGGCTCCATGGAGGTCCCTTGGTGCGCAGGCTTCTGCCAGGAAGCTCCGGGGACCCTCACTTAGGACTCCCAGGCCCCCAGCTAGCACAGAAGAGCCCCAAGACTCTCGCTCCATTTCTGGCACCAGATCCAGCGCGCCCTGCCCCGCTGGTCCCCTTACGTGGGGGCAGCGCAACACTTTCCAGACTCGGCGCACGACCCAGCCCGATCCCGCGCGGTGCGCTGGGCTCGGCGGTGCAGACCACCACTCCGGTCCAGGCGCGATCCCGCCTGCGCATCCCTGTTCGCGCTCCTTCGCTCTCCCTCATTTGCGCGCTGTCCCCTTCTAGCCCTCGAGCTAATAGTCCCTGGCACGGGGGTGCAGCTACTGCAGGCGCCTGGGTGGCCTCCTGAACTTCGGGCCATTGGGAGACCGAGAACTCTGCCACCAGAAAGACCGCTGCTCCCCACAACTTGCCCGCCCGCCCTCCGGCCGAGGCTCCTGCGCTCCCGCACCCACTCGACACATTCCTCTCACCGCTGCACTTCAGCCCCCGGGGGTTCCCGGAGGTCTTAAGCCGGGATCCATGCACTGCCTCCAGGGGAACCCCGCCCCGCCGGCCCTCACTCCCACCGGTGCTGCGCCCCTCTCGGGGCTCGGTTCCGGGCCTCCAGACTCACCCAAAGCTGCGCTCCCCTCGGGCTCCCGGCGCTCTCTGCCGAGCAGGAGCTCTGAGCGGCTTTTACATTGCTTCTGCAATTTCTTAGCCCCTCCTCCCAGACTCCTCCTCACTCCAAATCCGAATCCGGCACTGCAGGCCCCCCCTAGCCCGAGCCCCGCACCTGTTTGGGCTGGGCTGCTGTTCCCGGCCGTAGGGGGTCTTGAGGACTAGCAATCAATGGCTCCCAGTAAATCTGGCTCAACACAGCCAGGGAAAGGTCAAAATTCCAGAGGTCAAATGGAAATGCACAGGGGTCAAAGGGGCTGTGCAAGCCAAGCACTGGTGGGGACTTTCTAGGGGCACAAGGCAGGGGTGCTGACTTCTGGTGGCCATTGGGCCGATGGGCTGCGGGTGGGCGGAGTTGCCCGGGGCTCTCCGTCCCCCACCTCCCCGACGCACACACCGAATTTTGCACGCCGCCAGTGTCTGGGGGTATGCGGTTTACCCTGTTTACCCTCCGTGCCTTAGGCTTGGCTGCTCTTCACTGCCTAGGGAGAAACGCCAAGGGAGCTTTTCTCTTGGGATGCCTCCCGTCGCCGGCATCCCGAAGCGAGCGCCCAGAGGAGCACCGTAAGTTTCAGGTGCTGGCTCTGCCGTGACAGGGGGGAGGGCCGCGCTCCACAGAACCAGAACCAGCTAGAAAGCCCCTGGGCAGGGGCGAGTTCCACCTGGGGACCAGAAACAGAGGCTTTCAGTGTCAGAATCGGGACTCAGGGCCTTGAGTTCTAGAAGTTCCTGGGGTCCCTGACCCCTCTGAAACTGCGGGCAAATGTGTACATTTGTGTGAAGGGTGTGCATTTTTTTCTGGGTAGAGGGTCTATGACTTTTATCAGCTTGGCAAGAGATCTCTGATTCTAAACTGGCCCAGACAACCAGCTTTCTGCACTACCCCAGGCCCAACCCAAATCCCTCTTTATCCCCGAGGGCGGACTTTAAGTGAGGCGCAATCTCCTGGCTGGCCCTGTAACATTTCCTGGGTTCTGCGCATTCAGAGCCTGACAGGGGAGCTTGCCTGACCAACCACCTTCCCTTTCCCGCCCCAGGCCTAAATGGCAAGTCAGAAATATCCCTTAAGTCAGATTTTTCACCAAATGAGCATCTTTAATTGTAATAATGTTCTGGGGAATCCAAAGGTCTTAAAATTCACACCCCACTTTCTTGGTGTGGGACACAGTCAGATGTCTTCTCTCCTTCCCTGTATGCTGAACCCCTAGCCTGTGCCAGATGCATAGGGGAGAGAGGGACGTGAGGAGAGAGACAGAGAGAGGGGGAGAGGCACTGGGTCCCTTGGTTGGTGCCTGGATTTACTCAGGTATAGGGGCTCCTGCCATAAGTTCAAGGGAGGCCATTTACCCCCAGTGGAGGGCACTTGAGCAAGGTGAGGCTCTTGGCAGAGATTGGTCTCAGGTCTCCGATTCTTTCTAGCTTCACCTCTGCCCCATACCTAAGTTCCCCCCATCTGTGCGTGTTCTGAGAAGGAGGAGGTAGGAAGAAAGCCCCAGAATTGGAGCGGTGTGGCCTCATTATTTTCCAGCAAAGTCTTGTCCCCTTCTCAGCTGTTCACTACAGACTGGGTGGCAAACACACTTGGAGGTGAGCGCTGGCTACCAGGGTCACCATAAATGGCCCTTTCTGTACAAGTACTGTCAGAGTCAGGGTGATCCATTAGGGAATTTATCATTGTCAATTAAACAAAGAAATTTCTGGACAATAGGACAGATCCATTCACCAATCATGTCGGGCATAAACTTGTTTGAAAGCACCAGCCCTAAGCCTTACATAATAGCTGCCCGAGAATTTAGGGACGAAGCTGAGAATTTAGAGTAACAGAATTTAGTTGTTGAATGCAGAGCTTTAGTATATGTCCTTGTGGCATCATCCAGAAGGACAAAAGGATCTGGGGCACTTGTGGGTTTGTTTTTTCTTTTTCATGTGGAAGGTAAGAAGGAAATGTAAAAATGATGTAAGCAAACTATAATCTTAGGTGCCCCCTTCAAATTCTTGATCATGTTCTGATGGCACATGTTGGTTCAATTTTAAGGATCTTGAATAGGAACGTGTAAATAACAATAGGTAGGCAACAAAAAAATACTCCAAAGATTAATTGTGAGAGTCTACTATGTGCCAGGCACGGTGGGATAGCCGGGGTGCCTGTCCTCAGAGAGCTTATGCTCTCGTGGGGGCTGATTATTAGGCCCTGGCCATGTTATTTTGAGTCCCCCCGACCCAGGCCCTAGCACAGGGCCTGGCACACAGTAGATGTTCAGAGAATGCTTATTGAATCCAAAACTGGTCAGAACCATTCGTGGCTGCCAGACAACCCATCCACACTGGATCGGTTTCCAGCTGCTTCCAGATCAGGCCGACCTTGGTACAGAGACCACGCCCAGATGTTTCTTCCCTCTCCTCTTCCACTTTTCATGAACAGTGTAAGCAGAATGTCCTTTTCCTGGGTCACTGAGAGAAGGACCTTAAGGTTTGGACCAGCTACATGGATAGGAATGAAAAACAGCAGAGAGGGCAGCGGGCAGAAGGAACGGTGCAGGCAAGCAGAGGATAAGAATGTTTTTCTGTACTAGATTGTCTTGAAAGAGCTTTTTATCCAGGGTATCAAAATAACCAGCAGCTGATGCATTTGCCGCCTTGGAGGACGGAGTGTGGTGTGCGCAGTAATTGTTGTTATTTCTGAGGATCCGGAAGGCTGCAGCCACGAGCGCCTCGTCAACAGCAACACTGGGCCTCGCACAGAGCTCCCGCTAGGTTCCAGGAGGCCCAGACAAAGTGCATAAGCTATTTAAAACGCCAGGAGGCTCAGCCTCGCTCTGCCAGTGCGGACGGTGCTGGGTGTTGCCAGATCTGCTGGCAACGCATCTGAAACAGAAACACTGTCCCAATTGCTGGAAGAAGTGAGAGCTTCCCCTCAAAGATTTCTATTTTTCCTTCCTTCTAATCGGAGTGGAGAAAACTTCAGAAGAGGAAATATGTTACGATGCTTAAGTGTGATGACATGGCTACAGAATCACTGAGATGACCGCTCTGGGGACAGAGAGGAGGACACAAGACCTCAGGAAGGACTGGGGCTCAGCCAAGTGCAAATGGCCAGGGTCAAACCAGAACTTGGGCCTTTTGACTTCTAGGCAAGTCTGCTTTCTACCACACTCTCTGAAAGAGGCCAAGGGAAAGACCTTCCAACCCCAGCCTAAAAGGGAGGCTGATGAAGGAGCAAAGGCAGGCTGGAGTGCCCAGAACCCTGGGGCTGCCCTTCTCCTGGGGGGAGAGGGCATCTCTGCCTGCTCCTGGGGCCCGCTCCTAGCTCTCACCTCTCCGTGATAGCTTCAGTTGCTCGTCTCTGCAGGTTCCCTCCCTCTTGCCTGTGCAACTCACATTCCTTTTCTCTCTTAAGCAAACTGCTTGCCCTGCCCACTGCCCAACTTCTGGATTTGTCAACTTTCTGCCCTACTGAGTTCCTCAGCAAAGCAATCTATACCCACTGATTCTTTGGCTCCCCTTAACTTCCTGCCGTCTGATTCCCATCTTCTTCACCTTCCCTTCCCTTCCCCACTGAACTGTTATTTTCTTCTTCAAGGTCACCAGTTGCAATAACAGCACTGCCACCAACATAAAAATCACAGCATTTATTGAGTGCTTCCCTTGTCATGGGTTCTGGGCAAGCATTTTACGAGCCCTATAAGTAGGTAGCATCTATCAATACATAAACAAGGAAACTGAAGCCCCAAAAGGCAAGTCTCTTGCGCAGCAGCACAAGTCACTCAAATGGCTGGGAGGAGACTTGAACCGTGGCTGTGACACTCTTGCTGTTAAACACCGGGCCTTCTTCTTTCAGCCAAGCTCAGCAGACGTTGCCAGTCCTCGGTCTCCTCCCTGAGGACCTCCTGCATGGAACACTTTCTTTTTGAGTTTCCATGGCTCAATCTGCTTTCTCTCTACTCTGTCTTCCAGGCGATTCCTCCTAAGGTTCTGATTCCTCCCCCAGCTTCCACTCTGACCTCCCACTCGTGCTCCTTCAGCCACTAACGTGTTGAGTGTCCGTGCAAGCCGAGTGCTCCCTGGGTTCTACTCTCAGGCCTCCGTCCCACCTCCATCCCAGGCCCTGGGTCCTCTCATCATTGGAACGGACCGAGGATCTCCTGTAGCTCAGGGCAGTTCGGCTCTCCGCCAGCAGGGGCACTGCAGCCCAGGAAAGTGACCGGCTCAGAACTGGGAAGACTTAGCTCACCTACCCCGTCCGTCCTCTATAGTGGTGCGACCTTGCGAAACCGGATCTGTCCTCTTTGAGCCATAGTAACCATACTTTCTTACAGTTCTATCATTCATCGTGTTAAATGAGTAATTTTGAGCACCTGCTACGTGCCCGTTTTATTCTAGGTTCTGGGGATTCAACCAGGGAACAAAGCAGCCTCCAGCCACGGCAACTTCAGTTCTAACAAGGAGCTTCACCCGTTTAATAAACATTTATGTAGTGTTCATTATACAGGGCGGGGCAAAGTAGGTTGACAGATGTTTGCAGGGAAAATAGCACAATAATTAATAAATAGTAACACAAGAATAAACTGTGTTTCATGTACTCACCACTGTAATCCTATTTTTGCCTCACCCTGCATGCCAGGCCCATAAAAAGAAAATTGTGATTTTGGTGAGCTGGGTTTGGAAAGGAGGGCGGGACATGCAGAACAGGCACCGGCAACACAGGCAGTGAGCTCCTAGGAACAAGGAGAGTTGAGTGGGCCTCCCAGTGATTGGAGTCCGCCCTCCGCTCCCCTAACCCAGATACTGGTGAGCTTCCAAGTTCTCCGATGGGTCCAACTCTGTCCCCACAGAGGCCTCCAGTGACCTGATGGTCACCATGTGTATGGCTCAGCCTAGGTCTTCACTGGTCTTGTCTCTAGATACCTCTGAGCTTCTCCAGCTCCTCTCCCACGAGGTTAAGACTCAGTATTCCTCGTGAGCCTGTACTTCCCAGCTGCTGTTCCAGAGCCTCTGCCAGCTCCTTCCTCTGCAGCCCCCTCCAGCCCTGGTGTTGGCATTGGGGCTTTCCCACTGGGGTTATCCCCAGAGATGCCCCAGGGGTAGGGGCCCCTCGTGATCAGATCTGCCTGCGGAGATTTACAGCTGCTCTTTCCTGTCATGTGGTGCCACGTGGACAGTTAGGGTTTTATGGTGGCAAGGCAGGCAGGAGCCTCACGCCTCCCTTTGTAAGCTCCTCTGAGGAGGTCTGGGCTGGGGGGGCTCTGCCACATCCTGAGTGGCTCTCTGTCACCTCAGTGGTCCCACTCCACGCATTTATTACAGTCCTGTTCTGGGGCAGAATCTGTGTTAAGTACAAGGAAACAGACCAGAAGAAATGTTTCCTGCCCTATAGGAACCTGCTGTCCAATGGGGAAGCAGACACAAACTGATGAGACGTATCCCAGGGAAATGGGTAAGCTCAGGGTGAACAGTCAACCATTGTGGAGCTTCAGGGACTATTCCCTGTTGTCCCTTGTACCAGCAAAAGCTCCATGTTCCTACCGGGACCTAGGAAGCTCCATGTCATCTGGCCTCTCACGCCCTTTCACCTTCCTCTCTTGCTGCTTCCTTTTCTTTGCTCCAGTTCCAGTCTTGGTTATTGATTTATTTAAGTTCATTTACAAGCTGAGCTGCCATCGCTGGGCCCTATATACTATTTGTAGTGCCTTAAAAACTACCTCCTCATCCCCACCTCCTTCTCCAACCGGCCTGTTTCTCTTCCTCTGACACTCGTCTCTTGGAACTTAGATGACACTTCTGACGGGGTCCTTTCCCTGATCCCCCAAAGCAAGACAGAGTGTCCTTTCTAGGTGCTTCTGTGGCGCTCTCTGATGCACACAGCAAATGCTTGATAAACATTTGAAAACGAGGTACTGCCTGAACTAAGCGGTGAAACATGAGTCAGAGCCAGGGAAGAGTGCTGGGAAGGGCGTCATTTCGGACAGAGGGAACAGCTTGAACTGAGGCGTGCACGTGTGAAACATGTGCATGTGTGAAACGTGCATGTGTGCAGCGTGGCACATGCAGAAGCTGCAGGCAGTTCAGGATTAATGGGGCAGGAAGTGGCAGGAGATGCAGCCGGAAGAGTCATGGGCGAGGTCAAGGAGGGCCCAGCTAAAGGATGGGGGGTAAGATCAAGTACAAGGAAGGCCTATAGTCATCCCCCATCTCTAGGCAGAATGGTCATTCTTCGACTCCTCATAAGAAGTGAGGGAGCTGGGACATTTATCCACCAGCTCCCATTCAAAACTGGCTGAAGGCTATTTTGGGGGGAGGGGAGAATAATCCCTCACCAAGAGCAGTCTGCCTCCTGAACCTGCTGAACCCACTTCTCCAGTCGGGAAGGCCCCCAGGTGCTGGCAGAGAAGGCGCTTGGCATGCTTTACTGGGACTGAAACAAAGTTCGGATGCAAGCGAACAATGGTGATGACAGCCAATGGTGATGATGGGGCGCTGGGAGCCAAGCAGAGAGGTGAGATGCAGTCGAACTAAATTCAGCGGGTAAATGTGTGAGGGTGTGGGGGATGGTCAGATGCAGGGATGGGGGAGAGGAAGCGGTCTCCTGGATGCCACCCGGATTCTCGGTTTGCCTGACCAGGTAAATGGTGGTGCCAATAACAGAGGTGGGGTGTCCGAAGGTGGAACCCAAACCCTGGGCAAGGAAGCAGAGTTCTCCCATTTGGGACTTCTGAGGCGCGTGGACACTCAGTTGTGCAACACGGGTCTGGAGGTCGGGAAGGATGTCAGGTGAGCGGTCTCTGCACGCGCTTCACCATGTTGTCCCCAAGACAGCTGTGGGGCATCTCCCAGAGACCCGAGCCCAGAATGCAGGCCACTGCCTCCAGGGTTCTCTGGTTTCCTCCCTGCTACCTGTTTCTGCCATACTCACCACGCCCCCACTCCACCCTATGCACCCTGCCCTTGAGGTGCAGGCCCAAGAGTGAGGAAAAGCGAGGACCCTGGCCAGCTGGCACCTGGCCTAGCCTGTCCTTCCCCTCCCATTCTCCTCTCTGGATGGAGGGGCATGCTTCCCGCCTCCTTTCCTCAGTCACAACCCCTCTCAGGGCACAGCAGAAGCTCCCTGTGCCCTGGGCTTCTAGTCAAACTCTCTGATCCAGTCCCCCCCAGCCTGGTTCTTGCTATTTGAATGGGAGCTTAAGGAATTCAGGAAGCCCTTTTTTTCTCCTGAGAATGGCTGGTTTTCAAAACCATTTTCTTGCTTTGGACTCAAAAATCCAATGCTGGAGGTGGAAAGCTGAATATTGACTGTTTCTCTTTGCAACATTCCCAAAGGTCTCCTATGAAAACCGCATGCCTCTGGCAGGACGGGGGAGGTAGAAGACTGGGAAATGCAGAAGGGAATATACTGTATATCCGTATCCCATTTCATCCATATGATAGGCAATAGTTGCTATCCCCACCAAATTATAAAACCCTGGGAACTATAAATTCCTGGTACTTACCAACCCCTGAGTACAGTAGGCCTTCAATAAGTGCGTATGACGTGAATGAACGACTTGAAGCTCAGAGAGTGTGAAGAGCCAGTGTGAGGTCACACAGCTAGCAAAGAACTAACCTAGTCTGTTGACCTGCAAAGCCATGGCCTCATGACTGCCCCTTACTGACTGATATTTGGGAAAACTCTTAAAGAACCTAGTGTTGGTTCTTACAAAATCATTTAGAAGTGTGGGACCTCCATGGCATCCACACTGGATTATAAAGGCCTTCTGTCTGTTTGGCCGCCTCTCTTCCCGAAGAAGCTCTCCGGGGTGGCGGGGGCCCTGTCCCCCTCAGCAGCTCACACTGGGCCTGCACATCAGTGCTCCATTCTTAAAAGTTGCTTAACTGTGTGTTTACACACATGCTGTTTATTTCTCTTTTAAACGTATGTATATTGTATGTTTTCCATTACCATTTATCCCCCTTACACCCCCTCCCCCTCCCGCAGTCACCACACTCCTGTCCAGGTCCATGTGCTGTTTAATTCTTTATTCACCTTTCTGTGGCTGTAAGTAAAACACGCACACTCACAGTAGTTTTTCTTAGCTTATATCTCTTGCCAAGAGATGCAAAAAAACCCAAAACCAAAAAACAACAAAACTCCAAGCTTTAGAGTCAGAAAGATCTGGGCTCCTAATTCCAGTTCCTTTGCTTTTTGAGCCCAGCACCTGTCGGTTAAAATGATGCCTGCCTGTAAGACTTGGGAGAGGCTGTTCAGTGGGTGCGCGACACAGACCTGGGCAGGCCCCTCCCCGGCCCCTCCCCCACCGCACCCCGTGCACACAGGCCTGATGCCGCCCCCCCCCCCCCCTGCCCTGTCATAGGCTGAGCTGGAGGCATTGTAGCAGGGCATGGGTGGAGCTAGGGAGGCTTGTGTGACTGTCACAAGGTTAAAGAGAGAGGGACTGCCAGAAACTTGGGGACAGCGGCAGACAAGGCTGCAGCCCGGCAGTCTCCTCCCGGCCTCCAGACGCTCTGGGCACTGGAGTGTCCTCAGCCTGCCTGTCTTTCCTCCTTCTCCCCGCCAGCCTGCAGAGCTTTGCTCCCAGGATGGGGATCCACTTAGTGGCTTGCTAATTTTAAAAGTTGCCCATGTGCGGAGATGACTTTGCTCTTCAGCAGGAGTTTATTTCTTCCTATTAGCATCACATTACACAGTCTCTGACAGATTAATCACAGCTATTGTCGCACTGTTTATTCTACACAGTGTGTAATTTAACTTTCAAAATGTTGTCTTCATTAAGAAGGAAGTACATGGGGGAAGGCATTTTTCTGAGAGACAGGCTTCTCTGGCCACAGAGCAGGTGTACGCGCCGCTGCCTCCAATGGCAAGCAAGGAAGGAAGTGAGTCCTGGGCTTATGTGATAGCATAGGAAGACCGGGAATACCTCGATTGAAGCCAAATTGTATATTTTTTCAAGAAATTTTCTTCTTTGCCTTTTTTAGAAAGCAGCATGCTTTTGCATTATGTAGCACAAAGAATGTGGCAGTAGGGGCTTAGAGGATGGGCCTGGGGCCTTCAAAGTTTCTTTATCCTAAGTTCCTGTATCCTGTCTCAGCCCCTCACTGCCTGTGTGACCTTGGGCAAGTCACTTACCCTCTCTGAGCATCAGATTCCTCAGAGGAGGACAGGTCTGTGGCCTTTAGATTTCTTTTATCTTAGGTTCCTTTATCTTGTCTCAGCCATTTACTGGCTGTGTGGCCTTGGGAAAGTTACTTAGCATCTCTGGACAACAGATTCCTGAGAGGAGGCAGTTCCCTGTCAGGGGTGCCCATGGGAACACGAGGAGGTTAAACCAGGACAATGCAGGTAAGGCACTTGGGATATTTCTGGGCACACAGTGAGTGCTCTGTACAGGGATCATGGTTTGATTCCATAGATGCGCTTCCTCCGGCTCAGATCGAGCGAGAGGCTATGAGGAAGGGGGAGAGGCCGGCTTCCCCAGCTTGACAGTTTGTACAGGGCCCACCCGGGTTTGGAAAGCGTCACCACTTTGAAACCACAGAATCCAGAAACACATTTCAACTTCACCATTACCCTCAAGCTCTGGACCCAGAGCCAGATACCAAGCTGGTTGGAGCAACAAGTTCATTTTTTTAAAAAAAGAAAAACATTTTGTGGTGAAGGAAAAAATGCCTGCACAAGAGGCCCCACAAGAAAAGCTCCTGTGTTTGACGTCGCCCCACTGGACTGCGATGTAGTGAAGAGCCACTTTGCCACCAAGGCCCTAGGCTGGGCAAAGAGCTGGCTTCACCTCTGCATCTGATGTGGCCCTGGTGCAAACGAGTCCCAATTCAGCCGTGTGGCATCTGTGCCAGTCTTGCACTGTCAGACATGACTGGTGTGATGAAGGTGACAAGGAGGCCTCCTTAAGTCCCCCTTGGACATGAGTCTGTGTTGTCACAGAGACATGGAAATTGCTGGAGGATGATTACCCCTGTGACAGAACCGTGGAGCCATCAGGCCCCTGACCAGAGCTGCAGAAATGGAAAAAAAAAAAGACAAACCAACCCTAAAGTTTGCATGGGGTAAAACTGCCCTCCCCTCCTGGAATTCTAGATTAGGTCCCATCAGAATAAAGTTCCAGGGAGAACCACAATTCTTTTGCTGTGTTGGAATCATGTCCTGTCAAATACTGAGCCCTCTGAGGTCAGCTATGTAGCTTTTTCCAGCTCTAAATCAGCAGATCTGCGTACCTACAGTCCCGGGCAGGGTCTGTCTTCGGTAATAGTCATTCAGTTGAACTGGGTAAAATTGTTCTAAGAAATGGCCATTGTTTGGGATATTTGGTATAGAGAAACCTTTTTTTATAATGAGACTTAAGCGTTGTTCTTTCACGCTAGCTGGTGTATGTCAGGGTGGACTAAAGGAATAAATGGGGATGAAAAACGAAGACAGCCCATATGGCATTGTCATTAATGGAATTTAGAAGGCAGTTAATACACGGAACAGGCCGTGTGTCCAGAAGTGGTGCACAATGTCACGTTGTTCCAGATGCGGCTTTAGCAGCCTTTCCAAACTCCTTGCACATGTACGAGGAAAGATAAGGTTGGTTTGCACTGGAAGAAAGGGAGGCTTACCCAGGGCATCAAGGATGGTACTTATAGACTTCTCAACAGGGGAATGAGGCTCAGACTATACCTTTTTATGGGGACATTTCCAATGAAAGCAAAATAGTCTGTCTTAGTGAACATTTTTTATAGGCTTTGATATACTTTTCAGCACTTTTATGTGATGCAAACATTCATTTCAGCTTCAGAAGGAAGAACTGACACCACTTCAGTTTATTCTACACATTTTTCAACACTGGGGCCCAGTAAACACTACCAACTGGCCCTCAGCTGTCCGCGGCTCTGAGAGCTGCTCCTTTGGTCTTTGAGACTATGAGTCTCTCTTGCAATGTTTTCCTCTTCAGGTTATTCTTTACCTACTTCTTAGAAGAGGAGATTCAGCTCCCAACCTCCTTGTTGCCTTTCACCACTCTGCCACACGTCGGGAATTTCTGGTCACTAACTACCTAAAAAGGCAGTTTGGCTGCCCTAGACCCCAGAGTAAATCTAAGACAAAAGTCACTAAAAATGGGCATTGTCTAAGATTTGCAAAAGTCAGAGGGGGGTTTCAGTGTGGAATGTTTCAAAGAGCTGTTTTAAAAGGTACAACGAATAATAAAAATCTAATAAAAATTATAGTCAGGCACTTTGTAAATTTGAAGCACGACATAAAAATGCCTAATACAAACGATTCTCGCCGGAGTGCTAGGATACAGTGTGCTGGGCTGTGAAGGGGCGTGCTGGCGCTGTCTGTTTTTAGCTGTGCCCAGCCCGTGGAGAGCAGCTCAAAGAATACTTTGCGAGAAGATGGCACAAAGCTGGCAGGGCAGGAAAACATCTGAGAAGACCGAGGAAACAAGGGGTGTGAATGTTCTCTGTACTTGCTAGGTCTCTCTCTCTCTCTTTTTCTCTTTCTTTCTCTCTCTCTCTCTCTCTCTCTCTCTCTCTCTCTCACACACACACACACACACATACACACACACTCAGAGTTGAACTGTATTTTATTCACTTTTTAAAATAATTTCCCTTCTCATATTTGGTCTTTGGCCCAGGACAAGCAAAGTCAAGGTTCATGTGATGGAAAGATTTGCTACCTTGAAGGGAGATGCACTGGATCTTACTCAGGACTGGTCCATACAAAATAATGAAGGAGACAGTGCACCTTTTACATGGCTCCCCCTCTCTTCCCTACATCGTCTCCAAGGCCGGTGCACAGTCAGGAGCCCCCTGCCCAGGCTGGACAAGAGGCTGGGGAGAAAGCAGTGCACTGGGAGTCAGGAGTCCTCTTTGGATATCAGCTCAACTCTAATTTTCTACATGACCTTGGTCATGATCACTTACCTCTCTGGACCTCAGTTTCTTCAAATGAAACGAGAGGCTTGGCCTAGATGATTTTAAGAGTGTCTTTGAATGGCAAGTTGCTAGAATAAATCAATCCACGTGAAGCAACCTCTCTAGCAGGTATTTCCATTTTGAAATAAGCTGCCTGCAAAGGGCATTGCCTTTCCAAGAGGAATGACTCTTCCATGGTGAGATTTCGGGCATTCTGCCTGCTGTACAAAAAACTTAGTTCTTTTTCCGAAGTGTGTCTGCATTGCATGGGGGTGGGGGTGTGAGAAGGCTGACAGCTGAATTTTCATGATTTCTAGTTGCACACATCAAAAACTTTGGGCACATCTTTGGCCCCTTTCTTTTCTACCCAATATCCAATTCATTAGCAAATCCTAGTAGTTCAACCTAATGTATCTAGAATCTGATCACTTTTCATTATCTCCAGTATTACTATTATGGGAGAAACTTGGCTCTCTCTTCTTGCTGATGCAGTAAAGAATTACAGATGAGCAAGTCTGCTAGAATGCAAGCAGGTTTATTGGTGATGTGTTCTCATGGAAGAGAATGGGACTTGCTGAGGTGGGGGAGAAAGGCAAGGGCAGGGGTGGCAAGACCTCTGTTCTGAGGACTTATAGTTGGTGGGATGTGTGTGAAGAAGTTACATATTGATCGACAGGTACAGGTGGTGTCAACTTTCGGCAGGGGTAGGAGGGATTGGGGTGTCATGAATACCCAAAGGTGTTTATGGACCTCTTTGGGCACTGTGAGCCTGTTCCTGCCTTTCAGGCCTTGGGATGAAAGCACAGTTTCAAGGCTTTCTTTCCCAGATAGTGGAGACGATACCTAGAGTTTCAAGGACTTCCCTCCTCCCGTGTTAGCCTGGTGTTTTCTGTGACATTGGGATACCTGGCAATATTACTGGACCAGGCTCAGGACTGCCTAGTCCGTGGGTGTACATGTCTCCCTCCCCCTCCCTGCCTTGGTTTGCTATCTATCCTACCTAACACTACCAGTGATCAATAGACCGTCATCTTAGTCCCTCACCTAGACTATAGCAATACTTTCTTAATTGCTTTCTCAGCTTCCAGCTTCGGTCTATTCTGAACACCCACAGCTGCCAGAGTGATCCTGCCAGAACTCCTCGTTCCAAAAACCTCTTCTGGAAACTGTATCAGTCAGTTTGGGCTAGATCGTGCTGAAGTAACAAACAACACCAACATTTCAGTGGCTTAACCCAGCAAAGCTTATTTCTTATTTAAAGATTCTGCTTGAAAGTGACCACATCACCTCTGCTCCCATTTTGTTCACTGAGCAGGTCACAGGGTCACACATAGCTTCAGAGGGACAAGGAAGGGCAATTCTATCATTCTATCATGTGACCAGAGGGGGAATATTTGGCAGAAATACAATGGCTATCACAGCTCCTGTGTCACTCAGAAAATACCCCAGGTCCTCATCATGCCCTCCAGAGCCCCGCCTGGAATGGCTTCCCAACCCCATTACCCCTTTGGTCTCACCTCGTTCCTTTTTCCCCTTCCTCCCACCCCAGTTGCTTCATACTCTCCGCGGCTCCCTGTGATATTGTGACTTACTATAAGCAATACATACAGAGGTGGGCAAAAGTAGGTTTCCAGACGATTGTATGGAAAAAGACAATAATAAATAAATAATAATACAGGAATAAACTGTTTTGTGCAATCATAACTGTGAACCTACTTTCACCAACCGCACCCCCAACCCTTGGAATTTCCTGTAATGAGGTGACTTTTAGACCACAACTAAGGATGAGATCTCCTCTACCTAAGGGCCAACCTTGTGATTAAACTGTTGGAACTTTCAATCCCAACACCTTGATCTTGAAGGAATTTGAATGAATGAATCCCCAGTGGCCAATGATTTAATCAATCACGCCTATATGATGGAGCCTCCCTATAGGCCTAAAAGGACGTGCCTGAGAGAGCTGCGGGGCTGGTGAACTCATGGAGATCAGGGCAGAGTGGAGCACTCAGAGAGGGTAGGGAAGCTCCATGCTCTCTCCTCATTCATTACCTTGTGCATGTCTTCCATCTGACTGTTCCTGAGTTTTGGGCTTTTATAATAATCCAGTAGGTAAAATATTTCTCCGAGTTCTGTGAGCCCGTCTGGCAAATTAATCAGACCCAAGGAAGGAGGGCCATTGGAATCTCCAATCTATAGCTGGTTGGTCAGAAGCACAGGTGGCAAACTGGATTGGCTATTGGTGTCTGAAGTGGTGGTGGCGGAGGGGTAGTCTTGTATAATTGAACCCTTAGCCTATGGACTCTGTCGCTATCTCTAGGACATCTAACTGGTGTCAGAGAATTACTTGGTGGTATGGAAACATCCCCCACCTCGCATGTTGAAATTGGAGGCAGAACCTTTGTTTGACTGCAGCGCCCTTGCACTTGCTCTTTACTCCTTGTAATGCTCTTTCCCCAGATGTTTGCATCATTCACTTCCTCACTTCTTTTAGATCTTGGCTCAAGGGACCCCTTCCTATTGAGGATTTTCCTGACCACAGTAATTAAAAATACAAACCACCCCCTCCCACACACACATACCCCAACACCTTCTATCCTGCTTCCTGGGTTTTTTTTGCCTCCAGAACTTGTCACCTCCTAATATAACACATAATGACATTTATTTGTGGTAGAGTGTTAGATTTGAAAGCACAGGCTCTGTATTACTTAGGTTCAGATCCACGACTCCTCCACTTCCTAGCTGGTGACCTTGGGGAGATTACTTGACCTCTCAGTGCCTCAGTTTCCTTGTCTGTAAATTGGGACTAATAATAGGACCTACCCTGTTGGGTGGTGGTGAAGGTGAGCCACGTAAAGCTCTTAGGACAGGGCCTGGCACACAGTAATGGCATTTGCCATTCTCGTTTGCTCACTGGTTTGCATGGGCTGGCAGCTGTACAGGGCAGTGCGTTTGTCCGATTTCAGCCCAGGCCCCAGAGCCGTATCTGGTGGCAATAGGCACAGCATTAATGTTTGTTACATGAAAGGGTGAGTGCCTGCTTGAACTACCATGGATTGGCCCAGCCGCCAACCACTCACTCTATTCTGGCCCCTCTGTTACCGCCAAGGTCCCCAGGCCTCAGCATGAAGAGGGTGGCAGAGGGGCCAGCTCCCCCCACCAGGCCAGACTGCATATGCTCAGGTCCCTGAAACACTTGCCGCTTCCTTGAAAGTAATGATGTGTGACGGGTGACGTGGATTCATTTTACTGGGAAGCGTCCTGCTGCACTTTGAATCTGAGTATAAAAATGGATCCCAGATTGCAGATGAAACCTGAGTCTTCTCCATAATGGCAAACACTTCATCAGCTAGTCAGCCTCAGTTGTGGCCTTGACCCTGCACTCTGCTCCCATGGTGGTGGGCATGCCTGTTCCTCTTGCACATCGGCCACTTGCCATTGTCATAATTTGTCTCCAGTGGGGAACTCTGAAGGCCCAGCAGCCGTCACTGGGCCAGGCACACAGTAGGTGCTCAATATAGGTTTGTTAAATGAATGAGCCAACGGATTCAGAAACCCACTAAGTGGCAATTATGTTATCAAAAAAAAAAAAAAAAGAAAGAAAAAAGGAAGAAAGAAAGAAAAAAGAAAGACCCGACTAAATAAAAGTCAAACTGTTCAGATCCTCACCAGTATGTTGCAGAGAATTTTGATCCCTGAAGTGTGGGCAACTGCCAAGAGAGCTATCAGTGCCTAATTTTTTTCTTGTAATTGGACAAATTAATTTAACAGCACAAACTCAAAGTATCTTAATAAGGAGCATCTGGATTCCTGGACGTTGCAGTACTTCCCAGTCCAGCATCTCAGCCCTTCCCAAGTGGGTGGCTGCCTGAGGGAACTCAGAGCGAAATCAGCCATTTCCTGATCTGTCCCATCTAGGATGCACCGGAACTTTCTGTGGTGAGCAGGCTTAGGATTACAAAGCAAAGCGTAGGTACGGAGGGTGGTGCATATTTTCAAATCTGTTCCATCTGGCATTCTTTGAGGAGTATGGCGGAGAGGGAGACGCAGGGAGAGTATCAGGTACCGTAATTCTTAGTTCTGGGCTGGTTTCCTTTTGTCCGTGTCTGATTCTGTGCAAGGACTGTGGGGAATCTCTTTCCTGTTTGCTACTACTCTCAACCTGTTAAAAGTCAGTGGATGAACCTAAGGCCGTCACTGACAAGGAGATAAGAAGGAAGAATCACCCAGTTCTTTTCTTTTCCACCCTGGAACCCGGTACTGGAAAATGAGGATGGATGTGCTTGCTCAGATGAGTACGTGGCTTGTGTCTTACTTTCTGGGTACACTTGCCCTTACCCCACCTCGTGCCTGGTCTCTTACTGGGAAAACAGAAGAGAGTTGTGCTGTGACTTTTTGGGGGGCTTGGCCATAGAAACAGTAGTGAAGCAGGAAAAACTTACCTGTCTTCATAGTTTTCTTGCTCCTCAACCTCTGTAATTCTCAAAGCCCTACTCAACCCAGGCAAGTTCCCTAAAGTTTTAAAATGTCAGTTTTCTTATCTGTAAAATGGTATTGATACTAGTCTGCCTGTTCTTAACATTGCTTGGAGGATTAAATGAAGGTAGTTCCCAAAATGGATGCTTGATATCCTCGATGCCGTACCTCAGGAAAGACTCTGACATCACCAAGGTACATGTCAGTGATTTAAACCAGCATTTCCCAGAACAGTTGCCTTTGAACTTGAAGAACCGAGCAGCATGACTACTGTGGGAAGAGCTTTGGCATCTGGTGAGCACCTGGGGGGAAGTTTCTTGGGGGGTGGGGCACGAGTGCCCCTTGAAATCACACCAGGTCAAGAGGTAACTGCTCCTCCCCTGCTTCCTTCCTGAGAGGGGGATGGTGAACTAGGAGGAGCAACACTCGTTAAGTCCTTTACGACCTGCCCCGCCCCCTTCATGCTGGAAAGAGACCCCCTCATGCAACGGCTGCACATACATCCTCTTTGCTCTTGTGGCCCTCCTTTCTGGTGTCTGTTGTGATCACAATCATAAATCCTAGAGCTTTTTAGGTGGAAGAGATGGTTCTTAAAAGATTGACACGGATGTCTCTGGCTGAAGGAGACTTCGGAGTGTCCAGCCTAGGCAAGAGAAAATTCCTAATAAGCACAACTTCAGTCCTAGTACTGATTAAATATCAGCTTTTCCCAACAGTTCAAGCAAGATTTACAAATCAACAAATCAGAACAATTCATACACAACATCTTGAGTGGGCACCTGTCCTTATGGCCACCCGTATTGGGGCGGGGGACGCTGCCAGTGAGAACTACTTAACTCCGCCGGACTGGGTCTAAATGGAACCATCGAGAGACACGGGGGCCTGACCTCGGAGTCAATGAAAACGCTATTGAAACAGAATTTTGTTTGTTGGCTCCGGAAGTATTGGCTTCTGGAGTCTTTCTGCTGTCAAGTCACTGAAAGGCCATTTGTTTATGAAATTCACTGTTGTCCAAGGAGGAACAGAATCTGGGAGACTGAATTTGAAGAGATGTAGTCCTACAGGAATAGACTCATGGGAAAAGATTTTGTTGGGGACAAAAATATTAAGCTCTGTCTGCAGGTACCTCTGTGTGGTTTTCGGATTTTGGAGGGTGTGTGTGTGTGTGTGTGTGTGTGTGTGTGTGTGTGTTAAGGATACGACCTAGGCTTTGCTCTACAAAAGGCCAATAGGCCACAACCCAAACTTGGAGAAAGTAAAAGAGATTTTTCACACCATGGATGCATTTTGCTGTGCCCCTTAGTGCCTCACATCTGCAAACACGATCCCTTGGTCTCACATTCAGTTTACACACAGTATGTCAGGCATGAATGCAGAGTGGAAAGTAAGGCACAGCTGTACTTATTTAAATACAGAACAATTCTATAGGATATCCCAACCCTTTTGCAGAATCCTATGCACTGACTTTTGCAGCTTAAGTTACATAAGGTACGAGTTTCCACCTTAGCAAACTGTAGCTTTTAATTTATTATTTGGGATAAAACATTTTATGGCTTAATAATAAACTCAGTGTACAAGGTTATTGAGGCAAGTCAGTCTTTCATTTGCTGGTGTTTATCTGCTCCCTTGCCATGTATGTCACCCTTTTCTTGTCCTAGGGACTTGTATTTGGCATCTAGCCTGGCTCCCCGCACCCAGGCCCCACTAACTCATTGTGGTAGGAGGTGCTCTTTGCGTCTTCAGCATCCACAGTCCCCACCCCATCCTGTTCTCTGAGTGGGGCGATAGCCATGGATGCAGGGCAGAGCACATGGCCAAGGCTGAACATGGTCAGCATGTCACATTTTCGGACCGCAGAGGTCAGTTCAGGAATGGGCACAGGGCCCGGTCAATGCCAGTGAGAGGTAATGGGATTTTGTTGGGAATTCTGGGACAGATGAGGTGCCTCTGTCTAGGCTGCCCCTCCAACTTGAACCTGGGTGCCATTTTTGTTTCACTGGGGCATGAGCTTTTCTGAGAAGGGAGCCATTCAACAGTAAGGAGATGTGGGACACTGAGACAGAAAAAAAGACAACAGGACAGCTCTGAACTGCTGTAGCCAGCCATCACGCCTAAAGTGAGACCTGTTCCTTCGCCAGCTTGGACGGCTATAACGAATGCCGTAGGCTGGGCAGCTTAAACACAGCAAGGTCGGGTTCTTGTGAGAACTCTCTTCCGGGCTTGCCTATGGCTGCCTTCATATCTTCAAATGGGAAGGGGGAAACTCCTCTCTGGTCTCCTTTTATGCGGGAACTGATCCTGTCACGATGACCCTATCTGATGACCTCATCTCAATCTGATTAGCCCCCAAAACGCCACCACCAAATACTATCGCAGTGTGGACTAGGGCTTCAACATAGGAATATGGGGAGGACACAAACATTGAGTGTATAAAAACCTGCCTCTAGACTTGTAAGTTATGTGGACTTATAAATTAACAGACTAGTTTAGACTAGTTTAGGCTGGGTTCCTTGTCACTTATAGCTAAGCCATAACTGATACAGAAATACAGGTAGAGGGTCACAAGGGGGCAATAGAGAAGGAGGACCTGTCTCACACCTCCTCCCAGAACCAAACTGGAAAAAAAACTAAAGAGAATAGCCACCCTAAATAACCATCTGAAGACTATCTGAAGAGACACTTAACCAAGGATGGACAGAAACCACCTTGACACCACTAGGAAGGGCGGGGATGCCAAAGGGGCCGGCCCCATTCCCGTGGGTGGCAGGCCAAGGTGACAGCACTCTTGAGGGGAACGAAGCCTGGACCCCAGATGAGGCTCCCAAGCACAGAAAGCCAGAGCCGAGATCAGCCACCCACGTAGCACCCAGTGGTGAAAAGCTGAGTGGTTTCTGTCTGTCAGGGAAAGATGGAGCCTGTTGGAGACAAAGCCACTATTTTTTCTAAGAGGCCAAAGCACAGGTTTTTCATCTGCAGCCACTCACCTGGGGCCCCAGCTAAGGGAGGGTGATGCGGACTGGAGTAGCCTACGGAGAGTCTGGAGTGGGAGGTACTGGGGAGAGACCACAATGTCATGAAATTAGAAATCAACTTCAATTAAAAAACTCAAAAAATTCAAATACATTGAGGCTAAATAGCACGTTATTAAATAATGAATGGCTTATCAAAGAGATCAAGGAAGAAATCAAAAAGGACTTGGAAACAAATGCAGATGAACACACAACAACCCTGTATCTATAGGACACAGCAAAAGCAGTCCTGAGAGGGACGTTCACAGCACTACAGGCCTACCTCGAGAATGCAGAAAAATCTCAAATAAACAATCTATCCTTACACCTTGAAGAACTAGAAAAACAACAACAAGCAAAGCCCAGAGTGAGTAGAGGGAAGGAAATAAGATCAGAGTGGAAATAAATGAAATAGAGACCCCTCCCCCCAAAAAAAATCAAAAGATCAATGAATCCAGTAGCTGGTTCTTTAAAAATAAAAATGATGAATCTTTAAACAGACTCATCAAGAAAAAACAAAAGAGGACCCAGATAAATAAAATCCGAAATGAAAGAGAAGAATTAACAATTGATATCACAGAAATGAGGACAGGTGTGCCCCACATTGGAGCATTCTGAATCAGAGTTTTGGACCCTAACTAGCTTTGGATAGCTGCTTCCTGGCTGGAAGTTAATTCAACCAATTACTCTAATAGAAAATATATGAAAAGATTTATATTAAGCTCTGTTTTCATTTTCCTCTGGGTTTTCCTACACTGTGACTTCCACAGTAAATCTTCATATGCTTGGAGTTTATTTTGGGCCATAAATGGTTCCATAGAACCAGTCTCACAAAGGGTACCATTACCTGCTGTTTTCCAGACTGTCTGGAACAAAAAATCTGGGCAACTGGAGAGCAGTTTGACGATGTAGGTGTGGCAGTGGACAGCCATGCTTTTGGCCAAAATATTCCAACTTTGTAGGGTTGTTCATACATACAGGTCAACAGTTCAAACTGTGGCGATTGCTCAGGTGGCTGCTTCCAGTCTGGTGCTGGAGTCTCTGGGAGCCATGGCCCATCTTGTTCCCAAGGCAGGTGGGGAACTGGGAAGCCTCCAACTGTGGACTCGGTGTGAGCTGAAAAGAAAACATGGCAAGTGGTGAAAATTGGACTTCCAGGTCAGACAGATCTGGGTTTCAATCTCTACTCCACCATGGAAACTTTGACAGGTCACTTCACTTCTCTGTGAATTGGGAATAATAATAGTACTTACCCCATAGAGCAGGGTTCCCCAATATCCAGGCCGAGGACCAGTGCCGGTCCTGGACTGTTAGGAACCCAGCCACACAGCAGGAGGTGAATTTGAATGTAATGTGCTTGAATTGTCCCAAAACTACCCCGCTCCCGCTCCTCAGAAAAATTGTCTTCCATGAAACTGGTCCCTGGTGCCAAACAGGTTGGGGACCACTGCTGTAGAGCTTCTATGAGGATTTTCAAGTTTCTGAAACAGCCTGACAGATAAACACACAATAATTTTCTTCCTTGACCCTCCGTAATGCAATGGGACAACAGGGAACTAGGAATTGGGAGACCCTGCTTCAAGCCCTGGCTCTATTCCTAGTCACTATGATGCTGAGCACACCTTTTTATTTTTTCTATTGTGGTAGCTAACACAATATTACTATTGCTGTTTTATAGTTGAGGAAAATAAGGGTTAGAGACTTGGACAAAGCCACATGTTAATAAGTGGAAATTGGAATTGAATCAACCTTGAAAATTGGGGCAAATTCCATCCATCCATCCACCCTCTCATCCATCCATCCATCCACCCCTTTATTGAAAAAAGAGTTACTTGAGTATCTACTCTAGCAGGCAGCATATCAAGTGCTTAGGTTACTGTGGTCAACAAAATCATCGCTGTCTTCGAGGAGCCTAACGGTCTGTGGAGTCCAGTCATTTCCTTTCTGCCCCGAAAGGATAATGTTGGGACCCACACGAGAGAAGAAATATGAAAGGAGGGGAAGGGTCAAGTTAAGGAACATGCGTAAAGCACCCATGGACAAAGACAACGGGGGTAGGGGGAGGATTGAATGTGGGAGGTGGGGGATGGGTAGAGCAGGGGAGAGTAATGGGGGGAAATAAATAAATAAAATTGACTCTAAAAAACAAATACGAAGTGCTTTGTCAAGTATAAAGCACAGTGCAATGTAAAATATTAGCATGCTCTGTTTGAACATATTTCCCATACAATAAGTTTTCCTCTGATGCTGACTTGAAGTTGAGAAAATACCCAACATATAAGTGAAGGGGGTTAGGAAAGTTGAGAGCTTCATTCCAATCCTCAAGCTCTGAAAGACATCAGAGCTGAACCCAGATGTGGTCCTGCGCAAACTGGAGAGAGGTCCCCACATCGGAACTCCAGTTTGCGAGGAGGTCTGGGCGCGCTTCTCCCACAGCGTCTGCCTGGGCTCTGCCTCTCGCCTTGCCACCTGACCTTCAGAGGGACGCTTTCTTTGGACCATCTGCCCCTCCTTGGTCCTGGCGTCTGCCTGGTCCTCGTCTCTGAGATCTCTGCGGCTCTCTCCCTGGCCTGGCCCTGGCGCCCCAAACCAAGGGCAGACTCACTGGCACTCTGCTTGTCCTCCAAGGCAGCTGAAACATTTGGAAGGAAACCCAGTGGTGAGAGAGATACATTTCAAAAAAAGTACCTTCCATCTGACCACTGCTCATTTCGTTGGCATCTGGCTGACCACCACTGGGCCCAAGGATGCCTGCCCTGTGTGGCAGCTTATGGCCCCCAGTGAACATCAGGGCAACAATGGAGAATAAAGTGGGATGCACGAACTCCAGGGCATGGCCTCTCTCTGGGCAGGGTGGGGCCCTGGGCCATGTTGCTGGTGTTATTGAGCTCGTGACCTGTGATACCTGAGGGGAGCCATTCAATCGGTCAGCTCCTCCGTGCGGACAGGAGGACTCCCTCCAAGTCTCCCCACGCTATCTTCCAAGGGCCTACGTGTCCTCCACTTTCTAGCTGGCTCTCCAGAGGCACCATGCCCCTGGTAAGCTTCTCCCTGAAGTCTGAAACCTTGCTGCTCCCTGCAGGCAGGGGCCCCAGGGCCCGGGGCCGTGTCTGGTCTCTCTGCTTTCATCGGAACGGGAGCGCTGTGTGGCCTCTCTTGGCCACGCTGGCTGCTGCGGTACCTCCACATATGTCACGGGCTCCATCCTGCCTGCAGGCCAGGCCAGCCTCCCCTCCCGAGGGTCCCTTCCAAGTTGACCGTGACCATTGTCCCAGGCCCCTGCGTGTGGTGCGACTCCTGGCGGTCCACGGCCGTTCGCCGCTGGAACCTGCGCGCCTTCTAATACATGGCTGGGAAAAGGGAAAAGGAACGTTCCCAGTCCTTCCCCAGTCCCATTCCCTCTCCTACCAAGAAGACCTTCGGTGCAGGGAGGGGAGCGTCATACCAGAGGCAAGTTTGCAGTGAGAATCTCTGAGTCTATTTTCGTCCAGTACCATCTGGACACAAATCAAGAATCTAATTTTTCCCACTACTTTCTCTTTTTCATCCCCCTCTTTGTACTTCAGCTGACTCTGAGAGCACAGAGTCTGAAACCAAGTCTGGACCACAGAATTCCATTAAAATACAAAGAATAAACAGAAAGAAAATGTCACAGAGTTCCATGGATGATGTCCCCCACCTACAATGCCTGTGGCAGCCGGAGCCCCAGAGCCCCAGAGCCCCTCCATCGAGTGCCTTCCCAAGGCTCCAGAGAGTACGGGGAGAAGCTAGGAGAGAATCGCTCCCTCCTGCTGCCACTCTGCACCTCTGGCTGTGGCGGGAGTGTGCTATGAGCCCCAGGGTGGGGGATCTAAGTCCAGCCATGTGATAGTCATTAGCCAGCCTCCGGCGAGCACCCGCCGCCTGCCAGCGGGATGAGCTCAGCCCTCGCACTCACTGCAGCGAGCCTGGAAACCCTCTTAGCTGAGTAACATGTGCCAGAGCGACAGAGACCCTTGGTGAGGCCCAAAATAGCATCCATAGCCTTTTCTGCCCTGGACTGTTTCCCTCCTGGCCAGAGTCCTGGGCAGCCACATACCGTGAGATATCAGTGTGCTAGATTTCCTTAACATTCCAGCAGGTAAGGGGTTCATACCAGTGAGGTGGAGGGACAGGTTTTCCTTAACATTGTGGGTGCCAGACCACTTTGAAGTACCTGAAGTTCTAGGTTGATCTCCTGTATAGTAATACATAAATAATACATATATTGACTCAGGGCCTGGACATGAGGAACTTGGCTTTGTGCTCTATGGACTCACCTGACAGAACCAGACAGATGGAAGTGGTGGCTTGGTTTCCTGTTTCTAGGAGAATGCTGTTCTGAGAGAAGTAAGGGTGGGCACAACCTGGTCCTCTGCTCCTACTTTCCTTGCTGGATGTCTGGCTCTCCCCTGTGCACCTGCTGGGCTGGGAGACTGCTCGTGGTGGCCCAGGGCCCATGGCATGCCTAGCCCACTTGGGCAGGATGCTTGCTTCTAGCAGAGTGAAGAATATGAGGGAGCGCCCCATTGGACTGAGCCTCTTGGAAGAGGCGAAGAGCCAGCTGGATGCCTGGTGGTCCTCCAGCTGCCAGCGGGACAGATGTGTCGAATCAGGTTTATGGGCAACGTTTTCCCAGACTGCTACGTCCAAACTTCTGTCCATCCCGCTATAACCTCTGTGGTTAGATGGATGAAAAACAGACCAGTCCAGCCTGGGACCAGAGCTGCACAGATAAGAACCCACAGAAGAAACTCAAGGACTGTCCTGTTCCACTTGAGCAAAAAAGCCAGGGAGAAGGGGACACACAGGGAGTGGCCTCTGAACGAGGTCCGACATGATGAGACCACGAGGGAACACAGGGGTGCGCGCTCAGGGGAGCTTTACTAGACTGTGAATGGTGTGCTGGACCTGGAGCCTTCTGGATATAGAAATGACCATAAAAAGAAAGCAGGCAGATTCCCATGCAGAAAAAGTGACCTCTCCTCTGAATTCCACGCTTGGAAAAATACTTATTTAAAGGAAGGGAAAGAGGGCCCCACACAACAAAACCTGGCTCATTTAGATGCCTCGACTGAAGAAGATGGTGGTAGCTGAACCTGGAGAACATGGCTGTGCAGTGCACAGGGCTGGGTGGGACCTGGTGGCCTCTTCTCAGGCCCCTGCCCTTGAACGTGCAACTCTGAGGCCATGGGTGAGAAATCAATCCCATTTCAACCAATTGGGTTGCAAAATGTGTTGGGTTATGCCGAGTCACTCCTCTACGCTAGAGACAGCCTGGAGGGGCTATTCAGAACTGGTCAGAGCGGCTCGTAGCCCAGCTTCGGTCTCCCCCATGCACAGCAGGCGAGGGGGCAAGAGATGGCTTGGTCACATGACGGTCATCCATGGACTGCGCGCCTCTAAGCAACAAGTATCGGGCCAGGCAATTCAACCAAGGGAGCTGTAGAGGCTCCTATGGTTGAAAAGGAGTAGTGCTGTGATATAACACTAAACACTAGGAGTTTGTATTATAGCTGCTATACATGGTCCTAAACTTGAAGAAACCTGTAGGTAAGAATATTAAGAAATTATGTGCGCCCTTCCTTTTCCATTTTGCTTACCCTAATTTGCTGGCTTTCCAATTTATGGTTAAAGGCAGTTATCAGATTTTTGATTAGTTAGAATAGAAGAAATTTTTCCTTATAGAACTTTTAAAGTAATTTTATTTTGAAATTTTAAAATTATTGTAAATTTTTGAAATTATTTTAATTATATAAAAAAGTTGCCAAAAATAGTACACAGAGTTCCTTTCATCTAGCTCTCCCTGATGTTGCTATCTTATATAGCAATAATACAATGATCAAAACTAAGCAATGAACTTTGGTATGAACACAGCTACAAACTTTAGTCCACTGACGTCCTTTTTTTCTGGCTCAGTAGCCAATCCAGGGTCCCATATTGCCTCTAGTTATATGACTCCTAAGTCTCCTCTTACCTGGGGTGTCCCTAAATCTTTCCCTGACCTCTGCAACCTTAATATATTTTTTAGAAACTTCTTATTTTGAGATAATTGTAGAACCACATGCAATTATGAGAAACAATACAGAGAGATCCCTGTACCTCACACATGGTTTCCCTCAATGGCAAGATCTTGCGTAACTAGAGCACAAAAGCATGACCGGGAAATTGACATTGATACAATCCATGGACTTCAAAGATTTCACCCATTTTATATGGACTCCTTTACGTGTGTGTGTGTGTGTTTCTGTGCAAATTTATCACATGTGGATTCATACAACCACCGCCAAAGAACAGTTCCATCACAGGGACCCCTCGTGGCACACAAGGAAGGAACCACAGTTACCTCCCTTCTTCTCCTACTTCCTAACCCCTGGCACCCATGAATCTGTCTTCTATCTCCATAGCTTTCTCTTTTCAAGAATGCCGTATAAATAGCATCTTATAGTATGGGACCTCTGGAGACTGGTTTCTTCCACTGAACCTAATTCCCTTGAGATCCATCCAAGTCGTTGGCATTTATCAATTGTCCATCGTTTTTCTTGCTGAGTTTTTCATTGTCTGATGGGCCCCAGTTCATTTGAGAATTCACCTGTTGAAGGACGTTTGAAGAGCCTCAAATCTTTTGAAGACTGCTGGTCAGTTTTTTGTTGAATGTCTCTCGATTTGAGTTGGTCTGATGTTTTGTCATGCTTAGATTGTGGTAAGCATTTTTGGCATGGACACCATAGAAGTAATGTGCCTTTCTGAGTTTGTCATATCAGGAAGTACATGAGGTCAGTAAATCCTGTAACTGGTAACGTTAACCTTGATTAATTGGTAAAGTGCTGTTTGCCATGTTTTTCTGCTGCAAAGTCACTGTTTTTCCCTTTGTAGTTAATACATGCCTTGGGACAGATAGTGTTCCTTAGTAGAACTTTGATAAGTGTAGAGGATGCATTCCTAGCTTTTTTAGTTTATCTTATCCCACAAGCCTGCACCTAAACTCTGGAACACTTGGTCCAAAGCAGAGCCACAGCCTGTCATGAGGTGGCCATGACTGGTGAAGAAGGCATGATCCAAAGAGGAAACTAAATACGCTTTGCAGAGCATGTTTTATGATGTCCAGCCTTGGTAGGAAAAGCCCAGCCAGAAAGGCTGGCACTCTGGGTAAGGCTATGCTTTTTCAGCAGTGTCTTCTGGCAGATTTGGCAGCAACCGTGAAAGCAAAAAAAACACTTGTGCCTATGGAAGTACACGTGGCTGGAAGTGTGCAGTCGGTAGCCCCACTCAGTGACCAAATGGAACAATGGTGGCTAGTCATCTCCCCGGTCTGGGACCCATCTGCTCCTCCTGGTCTCCTCCCTTCCAGAGGTCAGTCCCTCCTCCACCCGCCCTTTGTCTCCTGTTCCTTCCTGCACTCTTGGGAAACTTTATGCTATCAATTTACCATATTTCTATATTGTAATCAGTTATCCACAACAGTTTGAACCATGGATAATTAAGTCTCTCCAATGTTAAGGGTTTTAAAAATATAAAGTAAGTGTGGAAGTAATGAAGGAAAGAAATGCCCTGAAAATCCCAAGGGCCCCAAAACACCAAGGACCTTTCCATTCCCCTTACAAGTGACTGGCTCACTGGCCACACGACCTGGTTCTGGCCATAGTCCCTCCAGGAGAAGTTTTCTGGGAAAACTTCTTGCGGTTTAAATGAAAGACTCCGATGATCAATTTCCCCCTGAAATGGACTGGACCCAGCAAGCCTGTAGCCCTGACCTTTATAACGGCCGTCCTGCCATCATGATGTGAACCACCCTGAAGATGAAGCAGCCACCGTGTTTGGTGAGATGGAGAGAAGGAAGCCATCTGGGCCTTCTAACATGCCAGTGCCTCCCAGGAAAAAGTAAGACATCCCATAGCTTCAGAGAGGCCTAGTGTTAGTGCTGACTATAGGCAAGGTCTGATTTTAGCTGGGGGGTTTAACATCACTAAGCCAAGTTAGCAACGCGCTTGGTGTCTCTAGAAACCAACACTGTGCTTTTGGCCACCAAGGTGAGGAGTTCTATATGGCCCTCTGGTGCATAGGGCTCTCTTTACACCTGCACGAAGGGGTGATGAGGGAGTGAAATATTTTTACCTACAATATTGGCCGAAGGAGACTCCACCAAGATGGCAAGAACATCTTCATTGTGAGGAATTCCTTGTGCAATATTTTTGTTATCTCCCATTGGGAAAAGGTGGAGTGAAGGTTATTTTGAGTATGTTTAGCATTTGAGTTCCTGTTAGTTCAGGATGTCAGGGAGTTGCAGAGCTTTGGGTTTTTTGTGTGTGTGTGTGTGTATTTTTTAAGATTTTATTTTTATTTATTTTTAGAGAGAGGAGAAGGGAGGGAGAAAGAGCAATGTATGGTTGCCTCTCACATGGCCCTCACTGGGGACCCGGCCTGCAACCCAGGTATGTGCCCCAGCTGGGAATCGAACCGGGACCTTTTGGTTCCCAGCCCGCGCTCAATCCACTGAGCTACACCAGCCGGGCGAGTTGCAGAGCTTTGTAATGCTCTGCACCACTTGACCACACAAATCATTTAATTCTTGAATATAAATGCCTGATATCAGATAAAGCAATCAAGTTGGAGCGAACCACGCCTCTAAGTCCTGTAACAGCCACAGTGGCGAAGGCATCACGAGGAGTATGGACAGAGTCGGTGGGGGCACTAGAAGGTGCTGGAACCTGCTCATGGCCTGGGTTCACTGCAGTGGGTGTCACATCCACTCTGTTCAGACAATACACCAAGACCCAATTCTGTGACTCTGGTTCTCCCTGGAAAAGAACTTTAGCAAAGACCCACATGATCTAAACTTTAGTCTAATGGAGCCATTAGCACCTCATTTGTCACCCATCACATCCGTTCCTAAGGGGAGAGGGCCCGGACCTGATACCTTCCGTGCTGAGATCAGATCTGGGAGAACAGAGAAACAGGCAGCTGGAGCTATTTCCTTCTTCATCTGCAGACCCAAGAAAGACATTCCTTTTTCTTTTTCTTTTAGTTCTGGCTTGAAAAAGCGCCTAATGTGCTTGGTGGATTAGAGCCACTAAGAAGGTATTGTCTTTAATTTCTTTAAATAATTTAGAAGCCATACTCAAACTGAATATATCTTCTACCCTGAAGGGTGAAATCGACAAAAGCTAATCACGCGGCTTCTGCCCAGTTTTTGAAAAAGATAGCCTGGCAATCAGATGCTGGTGGTGTAGGACTCTTCGGACAAGTTATGAAGTTCCCGTCATAGTTCTCCCTATACTATAGGGCTTTATGCTGTTTAAACAGTCACAGTCTGAAAACTATGTTGTTGTATTCTGTCTTTTTCACCCTCTGTGAACCAGTCAACCAGGCTGGGTATTCAGCAATTTCTGTCTTAAGGATGTCAATCTAGCTGCTTGACTTACCAATGTTATTACCTTTGCTTCCCAAGAAGTCTTGGGTTAGCTTCCTGAGATTCCACTGAAGGAATTGTTATTGAAAGTTCTTGCTGGGTAAAAGTTCTGGTTTTTATGAAACACTATTTAATTTAGATGCTTCCCCTTTTCAAGCTTTGCTACTAACTCTCCTTACTTCACCAGGTGAACGTGACCTTTTATTATTCTCCCAGGATGTCAAAAACACATGGCCCTCCTTATGGAGCCCCACTCCATGCAACATTTTCACCATGGCTTAAATGAAGACGTAAAGGAGGATATATTTGCCAACTTTTCAGGTGAAACCCAGCTAGAAGAGAGAACTAATATGGTTTTTGACAAAATTGGCAAAAATAACTCTGGAACAATAGTAGGAAGGAAGAAACAAGATGGGATTTAAAAAGAAAAGTCCTACATGTTATTATTATTATTTCCAAATCCTCACCCAAGGATATGTCTGTTGATTTTAGAGAGAGAGAGAGAGAGAGGGCAGGGGAGAGAGAGAGGAAGAGGGAGGGAGAGAGACATCGATTGAGAGAGAAACGTAATTGGTTGCCTCTCATACACATCTTGACTGGGATCAAACCTGCAACCTTTTGGTGTATGGGACGATGCTCCAACCACCTCAGTCACCCGGCTGGGGCCAAAGTTTTAAATTTTAGTTCCAATAGTCAGATGGACATATACTGGATGATATAGAGATGACTAGCTGCTTACGAAAATATGTAAAACTTGGAAGTACAAGTTAGTTACAAGGCAAGAATGCAACTTGGCTGCCAACATGGATAAGTTACTCGTAAGACCACATAGAGGAAGGAAGGGGAGTGTGTAGGGTCCCCTGTGTCACTGCACTGGTCAGGCCACATGAGGAGTTTTAAGAACGACACTGAAGAGAAAATAGACAAGTTGCTGTTGGTTGACAGGCAGTTATCAAGACAGAGCAGGAAACAAGAAACTTTCACCTTGAGAAGGCAAAAGAGAAGATGTCGGAATTGGCTCCTGAAGACGTCCCTGTGTGTACCCTGGGTAGGTCTGGGTGGGAGTTAGATGAAGGACAACTTTGACTCCGTAAAAGGAAGAGCTTTCTAATACTTAGAGGTGAGCGACAGTGAAAGGGGCTACCTTTTCGAAGGGTGACGGTCTTACCACTGAAAGTTACAAGCAGAGGCTAGAGAACGTTGCGTGCCTGCTTCATTTGTGTAGTCGGGCTAAGTAATATCTAAATGTCCTTCTAACTCCACTTTGGGGAGGATCTGAGATGCAGAGGAGAGTCACAAACGTCATGTCTGCGCACAGCGAAGAACAGGCTTTGCGTACGTGTACCCCAGACAATGCGTGTTCTTTGGCCAACCATCTGTGCACACATGTTGGCAGTCACGTCAGCGGTGTTATCTTTGAATACAAAGCATGTGACGTGGCTAAAATGTGCACAAATATGTTTCTGCCCAAGCCGCCAACCAATAAAATAAATGACGGTGGATTAAAATGCCTAAATATATTTATATGTTTAAATAAGAGACCAGTTCAATGGCCACTCAAGAACACTTTTATAACCTGCTGTGAAAGATGGGGTCATTTAAAAAATTTGTTTGGTCTTTGTGAAGAGAAGAAGGAAATTAAATACACAGAGCACTATTTAAACAACATCAAGGCCATGATTCACGGAGACAAAAGGCAGGAAATACAAAGTTGAGGTGTGATGTGCTATCCTTCATTCCAGCTGCTATGTCCATTCACTGTGACGGCTGAAAAGAAAATTGAAACCGGCTTCAAATATATTTACTTAACAGAAAATATGGCAAAGATCTTTCATCCTATTTATGGAAGAAAGGATTACACACTGACTCATCAGAGTGTCTTAAAACATTTTACAAGTTCAGAAAATATTTGCTAATTCTTGTTTTCCTGACCATATGTAAATCAGCTGTGTGATTCAGAGGCAGATTTTCTTGCAGTTGATTGAGTTAAGTGATTTCTCTTTGATTTCTAAGGGATCGTGTCAAAATTGCGTATTTGCAGGTAGTCCTGTTGAAAGTGGTCACGTTGACAGAGTGGAAACTGGAGAGAAAACAATGACTGCGGAGTGTGTGAAGCAATAAGGCCGCCTTCTCTCTTCAGCCCTAGCTGAAAGGGGAGGATGTGCCCAATGTGTGGGCTCCTTCACCTGTTGTTCACGGGATAAGGGTGTGTCCACTGGAGGACCGACGTCAACTGCTCATTCAGCTCAAGGCTTTGCTGTCGCTGATACGGCCTGATTTCCCCATCTTGCTTAACACAGGGATGGGAGAGTGTGTTTTTAGAAGCTGTAGTCAAAAGTGACATGGAAATAACAACTCAAGACTCCTGAAGCACATGGGGAGAGGACACCCAAGTCAAAGACCTGATAGGACACTGTCAGCCCAGAAGGACACGTGCCCTGAGTTGCCCAAACCTAGGAATGGGTTTGCCTTGGTCTGTCCTGAGCCATCAGCGATCCCTCCTGCCTCCTCAGCATGGTGTTCAAGGCTGCTCATGCCCCTACGTGACCAGTTTTTGAGGCTTCTTTCCCCTCGCTCTGCTGGGCTCATCCTCCACTGTCCTCACACTCAACTCTTCGCACTTGGGACTTTGCTTACGTCTCCCATCCTGCTGCGGGACGTCCTTCTGTCCTGTCCTTCGCTTTCCCACCTGACTCCAACAATTCCGCCTCAGGGCTCAGCTCAGGCATCGCCACGCCTTTCCTCCTCCTCCTGCTCTCCACTGTCTCACCGTCCCTTGATTCCCTTGTCCTCACGTGATAAAATTTAGGCTCCCGGAGGATAGAAGCTTGTCTTTCTCGTGGAACATTTCTTTTGACCACATTGTAGTTGTTTTCCTATCGTCACTGGTCAGTAGAATAACTGGTGCACGTTAAACAAATAAATGAATGATGCTGGTGAAAGAGCCGGGTTTATCATCCTTCAGTAGCTCTTAGTTAAAAGTGAAACATTGACGTTGTGTTAAATGGTTTTTTTTATCGTATGGATTTTAGAGAGTGAGAGGAAGGGAGAGAGAGTGAGAAAGAAATTTAATTTGTTTTCCCACTTACTGATTCTTGTATGTGCCCTGACCAAAGATCAAACCCATAAACTTGGTACATTGGGATGACACTCTGAGCTGCCCGGCCAGGGCCTAAATGGTCAGGTTCTTTAAGACAACATTTTCTGGACTTTCTTTACCTTTTTGAAGGATCATTATGTCCATCAGAATAATGTTATGTGCTTTTAAAAAGAAGAACTCTTGGGAGGACTTGGGATAACTGAGTGACATTGCAGTGCCTCAGGGCGCATGCCCAGAGGCCCACTTCAAGGGAGAACTTGAGAACGCAGTCAGCGGGGAGCCCAAAGGTGCTGATGGTGGGAGTCCGCATCTGCTGCAGAGTCATCTCACTCAACGTCCTACCTTTCCTGGGGAAATCCTCAGCCAGGCCTGAGTGAGGTGGGGACATAAAGGCACAACCATTTCTGCACAATGCGGGCCACTCTGCTGGGCAATATTGCCCCAGAGCTCCATCCCCCCCGCCCCCTGCCCCCTCCGTGCTGACACATTGGTCAAGACTTTGTTGGGTGTACACTGTGGTTTGGTCCCCCTGCCCAGCCCCGCCTCCTCTCCCTTCCTTCCACAGCTACCACAGAATTTCCCCCCTAAATTCCATCTCAGCAGCTCCTTTCAGAGAACACAACCTCTCACACAGAGAAACCTCGTGTGAATTTTCCCAGTCGGCCAGGGGAGGATTAATTTGGCGAACCTCAATTTAGGCTAAGATGCTCTCACCGTTTGGGTCGATGGTGTCACAACCTCCCAAGCTTATATTGCAGGGAGTCAGGTTGGAGTGAAAAATATTGGTGTCGGATCATTGAGTGACACGGACAGAAGTAAGTGTGTAAACAGCATTCCACGCAGATTGTGAGATAAGTCCATTCCTCAGAGCACAGACTGGGGGATCGGCCAGGCCTGCTGACCAGTGGAGTGACCTTGGACATGTTATCATACTTACACTCTGCGGGGCTCAGTTCCCTTGTGTGTAAAAAGAGGAAACAGGTATTCATCCGCAATGGTTATTTTGAAAGTCGAATGGGATAATGCATCTAAAGGGCTTATCACAGTGCCTGGCACAGTGTCAGAGCCCAGGGCAGGGCCACCATCGCTACTGCTGCCGCCGCCACCTCTCCTGCACCTCTAGTCACAGGGTCCTGGACTGCTGTAGTCACCTTGTGGAACGATCTACTTGTACATGTTCACATATATAGAACATCCCCTTGTGCCAAAACTTAAAAAGTTGACTGTTTTAAAGGTTGGAGCTGAAGCTTGATAACAAAGTAAGGAGGGAATGGAAAAAGTAGCTACTGGTTTCTTAGCCTTTTCTCTATCATTCATCTATTTTTAATTTTATTGGTTTTAACACTTTGTTATTTGTTTCTTTCAGCTTACTTCAGGTTTAATTTGCTTTTATTTCTCTTGCTTCCTAAGGTGGAAGTTTAGGGAATTGACTTAAGAACTTTTTACTCATGTAACTGTTCAGTGCAATACATTTCCATCTAAGCATTGCTGGATGGCATCACATAATTTTTGATATGTCATGATTTTATTTTCTTTTCCGTTCAAAATATTTTCTAAATCCCCTGTGATTTCTTTTCTGACCCCTGGTGTATTTTTAACTGTGTGGTTTAATTTCTCAATATTTGGGGATTTCCCAGCTAACTTTCTGCTATTAATTTTTTGTTTGCTTCTGCTGCAGTGAGAAACTATGCTTTGCATGATTTCAATCCTCTCGAATTTACTGAGACTTGTTGTTGGGCTCAGAACCAGGGGTGTCCAACCCACAGCCTAGGGCCCATGTGCGGTCCAGGATGGCTGTGAATGCAGCCCAACACAAAATCGTAGATTTACTTAAAACTTTTTTTTTGCTCATCAGTACTTGTTAGTATTTGTGTATTTAATGTGTGGCCCAAGACAACTCTTATTCTTCCACTGTGGCCCAGAGATGCCAGTGGTGGGGTACCCCGAAAGTGATGTTCTGTGTGACTTGAAAATGTTCTGCTCTAGTTGGGTGGCATGTTCTATAAACATCATCTAGGTCTGTCTGTCTACTTGTTCTATCAATTACTGAGAGAGGAACATTGATGTCTCCAACTATAACCAGGGATGCCTATTTCTACTCTCAGTTTTACCAGGTTTTGTTTCATGTTTTTTATATTCTCTGTTGTGAGAGATGCATATATTTAATTGTATTTCTTCTTTTTGCTGTTTTAGTATTTTGAAATAAAAATTGTATATGTTTAAGGTGTACAACACGATTTGATATACATAGATAGTGAAATGATTACTACAGTCAGTATGTCTTCTTGATAAATTGATCCCTTTACAAATATAAATCTCCATCTTCATACGTGGCATTGTTTCTGAATCAAACTTGTATATTATGAAACCTACTCCAACTTTCTTTCATTTGATGTTTGCATATGCTTTTTCCTATCCTTTTACTTTTTTTTTTTAAAGATTTTATTTATTTATTTATTTAAGAGAGAGGGGAAGGGAGGGAGAGAGACAGAGAGGGAGAGAAACAGTAATGTATGGTTGCCTCTCACATGGCCCTCATTGGGGACCCGGCCCGCAACCCAGGCATGTGCCCTGACAGGGAATCGAACTGGGACCCTCTGGTTCCCAGCCCGCGCTCAATCCACTGAGCTACACCAGCCAGGACCTTTCCTTTTACTTTTAACCTATCAGAGTCTCTATATGTAAATGAGTAATTTGTAGATCACATATAGCTGGATTTTGCTTTGTTTTTCAGTCAAATCTGATGACTTCTGTATTTTAATTGAAGTGCTTGGACCATGACATTTAACCTAATTACCGATGTGGTTGTGCTTAAATTACCATCTGGCTATTTGTTTCCTATTTTTCTACCAGCTCTTCATCCTTTTCCTGTTTGTTTTTAACTAAGCAAGTCTTTTTTAATGGTTCAATGTGTTTCCACTATTGACTTACTAGCTATACTTCTTAGTCTCATTATTTTAGAGGTTTCCCTAGGGTTTACAATTCGCATCTTTCACTTGTCACAGTTGACCTTCAAATAGTATACCTCTTCATGTGTACTATAAAGATCTTACCATCATATACTTTCCTTCTACCCCTTTCTTTTATGTTGTTGTGATATATTTTATTTCTTCATCTATTACAAACACTATAACACATTATTAATTCATCTTTAATCTTCTATTACCTTTTGGATTTTTAAAACCAGAAAATTACTTGTATATTCTGATGATCATTATTCCTTGGCCAAAATTTACATTTCTATCATTATTATTTTCCTTTTATATGAAGAACTTTTAAAAACTTTATTATAATAATACATATCTACTGGTAATAAAATTCTGAGAACGTTTTTAAGCTTTATTTTATCTTCATTTCTGAAAGACATTTTTGCTGAATGTAGAATTCTAGATACATAGGAGGTAAAAATGCTAAGTATAGAGCTGAACAAATGGAAGATAAACCATGTTCTTGGGCCCTGACTGGTGGATTGAGCGTGGATTGAGCACAGGCTGTGAACCAAAGGGTCGCCGGTTCGATTCCCAGTCAGGGCACATGCCTGGGTTGCAGGCCAGGTCCCCAGTCGAGGCCACATGAGAGGCAACCACACATTGATGTTTCTCTCCCTCTCTTTCTCCCTCCCTTACCTTCTGTCTAAAAATAAATAAATAAAATCTTAAAAAAAGAACCAAAACAACAACAACCATGTTCTTGGATAGAAAGACTCAATTTTATAAAGATGTCAGTTCTAAGTTGACTTATACATGCAATGCAGTCCCAGTAAAATGTCATCAGGTTATTTTCTAGACCTAGCCATTTGGTTATGAAATTATACATTTCCATTGGCAGAACAAATAAACATGATTAGATGAGATAACCCTGAAAAAGAAGAGTATTGAGTTACATTTGACAAGCTGGACACTAAAACGTACTATACAGCCTTTATATTTAAAATAGATTTATGTTAGTACATGAGTAGACAGACTGACAGAACAAAAGAAAAAATAAAAAAATAGCTCCAACTGCCTGTGGCTGTTTAGTATTTAATAAAGGCAGTATCTCAAATCATCAGGGAGAAAGGTAGCACTTTTAAAAAGTGGTGTTAGAATGATTGAATAACCGTATGGAAAGTGATACAATCAGATGCATCCCTGGCACTGTACACTGGGGTACATCCCCAATGGGCCATACAAATACCAGTGCAAAAAGAAATGGTTGAGCTACCTATAGTCTGAGAGTCATGTAAATTTACTCTAAATATGATTAAAGGAAAAGACTGATAAATGTGATAGCATAATTTTTAAAATTCCACATGGAAAAATATATTATAAATAAAGTAAAAGATATGAGACAAACTAGGAGAAATATTTGTAACCTACATCACAAACTATGGCTAAAATTTATAATACTGTGTACATGTACATTTTAAAATTACAGGAATAGAGTAGAAAAGAAGCCAACAGGCCTGTAGAAAAATGGGCTAGAGGTACAGACTGTTGAACAAAAATGGTAGAAATAGCTCTTATGAAAAATGCTCAACCCTACTTACCATAAGGGAAATGAATATTAAACCACACTGGGATATCATGTCTCGTCTATCTGATTGGCAAAAATTCAAGTTTGATAACAAAATCTGGTGACAAAACTCTGGGGAATCAGGCACACTCCACAACTGCTGTGGAAATACAAAAGGTTGACCCCTGTGGGGGAGAATTTGGCAATACCTAGTGAAGTTATTTATGCAATCGCCCTTTCTCCTGGCAATCTGCTTCTAGGAAATTTTCCCAAAGATACACCTGCTAAATTATGAAAAGATACATGTAGAAAGCCATCCATTGTAGCACTATTAGTAGTAATAGCCAAAAAACTGAAACAGCCCCTAGCAAATACCCATTGCTAGGGCGCTGGTTGGGGACAGCATGCTGTGTCCATTCATGGGACGCTCTGCAGCTGTGTCAGGGAATGCAGACTCTCTCCACACACTCCTATACCACAGTGGTGTGATCTCCAAGACGTACTGTTAAGCACCAAAAGACATCTCGAAGAGAAGTATGTGTACTATCCCACCTTAAGGATACATAAACACACACATACATGTGTACACATACATATACATATATGATTACATATACAATTTGAAAGATTATCATAAAACTTTATTGAAAGGGAGGAATTAGGGAAGAGGGAAAGAAGCTAGATTTTTAAAATTTTATTTTCTTGTGTGAATTTGACCTAGGAACCTTGTAAATATTTTACATAATTATAAACCAAAATTAAAAATTTAAAAACAATCTCTAAAAACAAAAACAAAATGAAAGAAATGAATCTAATAATGCATCTTTGGAACTTTTACAAGTGACTTTAAAACACAGTGATTTGACTATGCATCCTTAATAGTATATACTCCAAGACAAGCAAACAAACAAAAAACTAAGAAAAGATCTTAAGCTATTTTCAGTCAACTTTTATGGTAATATTATTTCAAGACTGTGTAATATGAGATAAATCAAACTAATAATAATGTTTTATTGGGGAATAAGATTCTGGGTGTGGGAGAAAAGAAGTGCAGAGATAAGAACATTAAGGATAAGTAGAAACCTTGTAGTCCCGAATTTGAACTGGAGACATCTCTATAAAGCCATGGTTTTTCTAGCTCACCAGAATGATACTGAGTTAATGAATAATTCAGTAGCATTGAACTCCTCTAGGGCCCAAATGATTACTTATAAACACTATTTCCCACCGAAAGGAACCAGGGCTTCGTGGAGAAATGTCTGATTCCAGGTCTGGGGCAGGAACTGTACAATGCAATCCTGAAATGCCTTGTCATACCAAAATCAAAAGTAGCTCTCAGCGCTCTTGGGGTCATGTCCAAGGGCTTGGGAGACGATGAAATAATCTCCCTTTGGGTAAAATGGGACTAATTTGGGCATCAGTAAGGATGATAACCACGACTGAATAAAATGCATCAAATGTGTGTTAGTCCCTGTATTCATAAGATATTTAGAATTCTTTTTAATCATCTCTCAATATTAGAGAACCATTGCAAATAAAAATAAAATAAACAATCAAGTATTTATTTCTTCTTGTTAAACAAACTGCAGCTTAAAAATGAATAAATATTAAATGAGGAAAAGTTTGCCTTTTAGAAGTACCCCAGTTAACATGTGAAGAAGTTATAATGGGATTGGAATTTCACCAAATGGCAAATCCTAAAAGGGGACAACTAGGCAGTTTGCGCCTCCTGATAGAAACACACAACTCCTACAAAGTAGTTCTGGGAAAAAATTCAAATCTGACTCTAACCACGCCCCTCAATTTAACTACCAATTTAACTACCAATTTAAAGGATATACAGGGAACAGAGCGACATGTTAAGGAAGACCATGACAATGCGGTGCGCAAAATCTGGGCAGTGGGAAACTGCAAGTTCAACAGTGGGGTTTCTACAACAACAAAACGACAATGAAGTGCATTTTTAAAAAAGCCATGGAAGAGTTATCTATAAACTAAAGGAAATTTAAGAGACCTGTTAACTAATCACAAGGTATGGACTTCATTTAGATCCCAATTCAAACCTCAAGCTTTAAAAATATATATAAAAATTAAAACAAAACCTATGAGACATTGAAGGATTTTTGATAATATCGAGAATTACCATTAGATTTCTTCGTATATACTCCAAAGCAAACAAATGATAGTATTGTGATTGTGTTTAAAAATGAATCCTTGTCTTGGAGATACATACTGAATTGTACAGATAAAATTTTAAAAGAATATGATAAAGTCAGAGCACAAGGCAACAATCTTTTATAGACAAAATTTATCCTTGGAAAATCCCTTAAATTGTCCATAATGTACAGAACAGAGTCTGGCGCCTTTAAATAAACCCAACAGTTTTCCTTTAGTGTTGGAACATATGAGTGGTTTTTTTTTTGTGCCGAATGAAGAAACGGCATATATTTAGGAGCCAAATTGTATGAAAAATGTGTATCATTAAACTCTAAAACCATAAGTAGTGCTGAGAACATGTAGTTGAATATAAAAATGTGAAATGTGCATCTGTGTGACTCTACCATGTTCAACAAAGTGTCCCATAATGGGACACAGCAGTAAAAACTCATAACAGGACAAGGCAAAGCACTCACGGTGGGAGGGTGGAAGGGAAGGGCGTAGTTCAGGCACTTGAATTACAGGGACTGATGGAAGGGAATACTCAGTGTGAGAGGCAGCATTAGGCATCCAGGGCAGAGAGCAAAACCGGTCTCAGCTCAGGCCATCCAATGGGTAGAAGGCATTCACTCACTCACTCATTCATTCATTCATTCACTCTTGTTTTTAAACAAACTTTTATTGAATGCTCTCTGCTAGATGCTATTATAGATTATGGGGATACAGAGATGAACCCATATTCTCTGATCTCCGTTTGTTCCCAGTGGAGTGTGGAGAAGAGATGACTGGATCTGTGATTGCAGTGCAACTTAGTGAGTAGTGGTAGTTAGAGATGCGCCCAAGAGGCATGGGAACCTGAGGGAGGAATATGTACGTTATACAAGGACGGCAGATCTGGGTAGGCTTCCAAAGGGAGGTGATTGTTGAGATGAGCAAGGAGAATTTGTGACAGAGGGAATAATGGACCTGAGAGCATGAAACATCCATCCATCCATCCATCCATCCATCCATCCATCCATCCATCCATCTACTCATTCATTCGACAAATACTTATGCATGATGGAGGCCAAAGATAATCTTCAGAAGGCAATAGTTGAGAAATTCAGATGCTTGCCATCCAGGAAATAAATAGAAAATAGACTTGGGTCCCAGGGCAGGATTTAAGGTAGATGAGACACACAAGAGAAAAGTGAGACCGCCATCATGGTAGCTGGTGACCAGAACAGAGTAATAGCCGCAGTTCAGTTATTTACACAAGAGTTGAGGGCAGGGAAAGGCTAGCAGAGGTCCGACTTGCACTATGAAACCAGAGATGCTTCCTCCTTCATTCAACAAACATATGCTGAGTACTTACCATGTGTCAGGCTAGTTGCTGGGATTACAAAGGGGGACAGAGTCACTGCCTACAGCTTGAGTACCTCTCGCTGCCTCCATAGGTCATAAAAGCATACAGCAGGATGGGTATGGCTATGAGCCTGGTACTGTGGTCAGTGATCAGATGTATTAAGTAGTTTGGTATTGAGAACCTCAGCAGATGAATCAGGTGGCTCAGTTCATGGGAAAGACAGGGTTCAGACTGCAAGCCAAACCTGGTAGGACCCAGCAGAAAGGGATGGGGAAATCGTAACCTGTCGCATCCTTGTTTTCACGCCTACCTTTGGATCCAACTCGTGACTGATACAAGTTGACTCTGGTTCCTTTACTGTTTTTAAAATGTTTTTATTGAATTTATTGGGGTGACACTGGTTAATAAAATTATATAGGCTTAGGTGTACAATTCTATAACACATCATCTGTATATTGTATTGTGTATTTACCACCCCAAGTCAAGTCTTCTTCCATCACCATTTATCCCCCCTTTACCTACTTCTACCTTCTCCCTCCCCCCTTTCCTTCTGGTAGTCACCACACTATTATCTGTATCTATGAGTTTATTTTATTGTTTTGCTTAATCCCTTTACCTTTTTCACCTCGACCTCCCAATCCCCCTCCCCTTTGACAGCTGTCAGTCTGTTCTCTGTATCTTTGAGTCTGTTTCTATTTTGTTTGTTAGTTTATTTTGTTCACTAGATTCCACATATAAGTTAAATCATATGGTATTATTGTGTTACTCTAACTGGCTTATTTCACTTAGCATAATACCCTCCAGGTTCATCCATGTTGTCACAAAAGGTGAGATTTTTCTTTTTACGGCCAAGTAGTATTCCATTGTGTAAATGTACCACAGTTTTTTTATACACATACTTACTGATAGACATAAGGGCTGCTTCCAAATCTTGGCTGTTACAAATAATGCTGCAATAAACATAGGGGTGCACATATTCTTTTGAATTAGTGTTTCGAGTGTCCTTAGATATATTTCCAGAAGTGGAATTGCTGGGCCATAAGACAGTCCATTTTTAATTTTTTGAGGAAACTCCATACTGTTTTCCGTAATGTCTGCACCGGTCTGCATTCCTACCAGCAGTGTGCACAGGTGTTCCCTCTCTCCACATCCTTGTCAACACTTGCAGTTTGTTGATTTATTGATGATAGCCATCTGACGGGTATAAGATGATATCTCATTGCGGTTTTAATTTGCATTTCTCTGATGATTAATAATGTTGAGCATCTTTTCATATGTCATTGGCCATCTGTATTTCCTTTTTGGAGAATTGTTTATTCAGGTCCTTTGCCCATTTTTAAATTAGATTGTTTTTGGTGTTGAGTTTTATAAGTTCTTAATAAATTTTGGATATTAAGCACTTATCTGATGTATCATTGGTGAATATGTTCGATTCAGTGTGTTGTCTTTTCATTTTGTTGATGGTGTCCTTTGCTTTGCAAAAACATTTTAGTTTGATGTAGTCCCATTTGTTCATTTTTTTTCTTTTGTTTCCCTTGCTCAAGGAGATATATCAGAAAAAACATGGCTATGAGAAATGTCTTGAGGTTTTACTGCCTTATAGGATTTTTATGGTTTTCAGTCTAACACTTAAGTCTTTAATTCATTTTGAATTTATTCTTTTGTCTGGTGTAAGAAGGTGGTCTAGTTTCATTTTTTTGCACATATCTGTCCAATTTTCCCAACACCACTTAATGAATAAACTAGCTTTACCCCATTGTATGTTCTTGCCTCCTTTGTCAAATATTAATTGACTACAAAACTCTGGGTTTATTTCTGGGCTCTTAATTCTGTTCCATTGATCTACACATCTGTTTTTATGCCAGTACCATGCTGTTTTGATTTCTATGGCCTTGTAGTATAGTTTGCTACCAGGGAGCATGATTCCTCTGACTTTGTTCTTTTTTTCTCAAGATTACTGTGCTATTCCTTTAGTATCACCATTAACACAGGCAGTTGTGGTGATCTGGCTCTCTGTGAGCCTTTTCCGTAGATGGATGAATGGCTGGTGGAAGGGGCACCCCTACTGGAACTGAGGTGTTTAGGAAAAGAGCTTTCTTTCTACTGTGTGTTTTCCACTTTCTCTTTTGGGATTCTAGCCTGAGCCTGTTCTGACTAACCACTGTTGGTGATACAGGTTGTGGCATTGCTCAGGGCTCAGAACTGGCTGAGGATATTTGAATGTATGCTCTATCTTGGTGGCATCTCAGTCCTGCTGAATGTTCTGGGGAGCTTTAGGAGAGGAAATTTTTCTGATTTTCCCTCCCATCCTATATATGATAAGCCTAGCCAACCTCAAAAACTACCTCTTTCATGGAGCATTTCACACTAGCAATCTATCTAACATCCATCCACCCACCCACCCACCCATCCATCCATGTATCTATCTACTGATTTGTTCAACAAATACTTACTGAGCACTCACTATGTGATAGACTCTTAGGATACAACAATGAAACAGCCAGCTGTGGTCCCTTCCCTCATGGGACTCCAGCTATAAGAGTTGCTCCTGCTCCTGACCTACTGTAGTTCTCTTTGGAGAGTTAGTCCCCTACAACCGTGACCCAACCTTTTATGCATTTGTGTCTTGTTCCTCCAGTGTAATTATAAATACAGTGAAACCAGAATGATGTCTGATACTGTTCTGCTATCTGTCATGGGCAAGTCCAGTATGCTAGCCTGTTGAATGAATGTGTGCAGGCTCAAATGTTCTGCTCAGGTAGAAATGGGAAGGTTTCTTTGGTGACTGTACTGGGCCTTCGAAAAACTGACTCATCTCCTTCCTGGCAAGTCCACACTGGCTGGTGGGTGGGGAGTGACACATGAGATGCTTTGCATGACAGTAGGATCTAAGAACAAAAAGTATAGGGTTACAATGAAACTGGGGAAAGTTAAAAGTAAAACATGACTCTGAATGTCCTTGTTGAGGAACTATGATGGCAGCAGTTTTTTTTCAGAGAGCCATGGGGGCAGCTGACATCCTCCTGTGTCACTGGGCACCTATTGCAATCTGATTGGTTTTGGACCAGAAGGTCTCATGTGACTACAAGCTGAGGCACGGGAATAAGGGTGAGGTGTCTTAGTCTTGATTTTCAAAACTATCAAACTCGCCTGTCTTATAGCTCATTAGAATCTCAGATATTGGCCACCATTTCTCACCTGTGAATTTTTGTTTTTTTTCTAACCTGTGACCAGGGCTGGCCTTGAGAAAATTACAAGTAAAAAACATGGGGCACCCTGAGTCTTTATCTCGTTCATTCTTTCTCCCCTCTTTCCACCGAAGCAGCATTCCCTTTCTCCTCCATGGTGCTACGAGTCTCAAGAAGAATCTGATAAATTTATTCACACAAGATATAAAAGACATCCACAGGGATAGTTATAATTTAAATAGGATCAAAGCTCATGATGAACAAGCTCATGATGAACAAAAGGGAGCCTACCAGGGGAAGTTTAGACATCATCACTGGGAGGTGGAGGTATGAGAACTGTTTGCGATCATACTAACTGCCAAAGCTGATACTCACTCAGGTTCTTCCATTTCCTCCTCGCCTTTGTTATCAGGTGGCTCGTTTGAAGCTCCAACCTTTTAAAAAGTCACCATTTTCACTTTCACTATTGAAAAGAGAGGAGCTGTAAACAATGGGCATAATTTCAGGTATTGCTTTTGCCCAAATGCCTCTGTTTAAAGAGTTGATCTCATGGGCCATTCACAGAATTAGCTGGAATTGTTGAGGCTGTCAAATTTCAAAACAGAGTTTCTTTTGCAGACTTAAGAGATGAACACATTTCAGAAAACCATTGACTATTCAATCTGGTGCATTTAAGGTCATTCTAATCATCTACGTGGATAATTCAAGCTAGAAAAGTTGTTACAGTGTGATTGATTATCATTGATCATTACTATTTAAGGATAATCTTAAAACTATGAGGGGAGTGGTCAATCCTGTGGGGATTGGAAATCAGTAAAGACTTTCTGATTTGAAGTCTTGACCCTGAAAAAAGGTCCCTTCTTCCGTGAAGTCTTTCCTGATATCCAGCCCCCATAGAATTGACCGCTCTTCTCATTCGTATCCGTGACATGTTCTGAGCACAGTCTCATCTACTAAACGGTGACCCCTTCAGAAAGCGTTGGCACCATTCACATTTGTATCCTCACTGCTTATAAAGTGTTTGTAACAAACGGGATGCAATAAAATCTTTGTGAATGTATGAACGAATCTAGCCGCACTCCATCTGGGTGGGTGAACGCACGCTTTCAGTGGACTGAATGTAAATCACAAACAGATGCAGAGGAAGGTTACCAGGAGGGGCAGGGATGCTCTACCAATTTCGGCCTCCCAGATCATAGCTCAGATAGGTCATCGAGTACATTTTGACATGCATGGTTTGTGCAGGAGTTGGTCAGAGTTCTAGGAACCTGTAGGAAACACTTCGGATGTGGTTATTTTAATGAGCGTTTCCTAAGGGAGAAAACTCAGATTTAAAGTTGAACTCTTCTGTGATGATTATGCAAAAACCTGGGGCAATACTTGTGTTATTCAAAGTAACTGAACTCATCGGCATAGAGATAGCTCCAGTCAAGAAAGGCTATTAAAACACTTCCTCTTGCCAAATACAATACACAGCATGAACCCAGATCCAATCTGCTAAGACACTGAAAACAAATTCGGCAGGCAGACAGACGGACAGACACATGGTGGGTAGCAGAGGTAGTTTTGGACAGCTCAGGCATTCTGCATCCCAACCAAGGGGTGGGAAGATACAGGATGTTTTTGCCTTTTGTTGGCAGAGGTGGGGCTGCCTGTCCTCTCAGAGCATGGGACCTGGACCTTTCACCCCCCTTTTTATTGAATGTATTGGGGTGACACTGGTTAACCAAATAATACAGGTTTCAGGTGCACAATTCCACGACACAGCATCTGTACACTGTACTGTGTGTTTGCCACCCCAAGTGGACCTGGACCTTTTTGATGGTGTTGAGCACATGTCCATTGAAAGCTGTTCCGGCGCCAGCATGTAACCTTTCACCTCAGAGTGGCCAGCTCCTTCAGAGCTACCTCAACTTTGCTCCAGTTCCCATTCATGGGAGGCTGCTCTCCATGCTCCCCACCCAAATCAGTCTGCAGTTGGACTGCTCACCATGACGCCAGGAGAGGCACTGCTAGGAGAGGCGATGCCAGCACTTACCTCTCCTTTGGGTGGAGGGTTAAAAATTGCTGGGAGAGGAGAAAGGGAAACTCCGTGGTGGGGAAGATTTTCAGTTGTTTGAGGCATGATGAGAGCCACCATTGACTGGGGTCTACTCTGTGCCAGACACGGTATATCCCTATTCAGTTCAATTCTTGAAACAATCTTTAGCTCTATTTACAGATGAGGAAACGGGTTCAGAGAGGTTAAACAGCCTGCCAGCGCACTCGGCTGGTAGGAGGCTGCCCTCTATGATGTCCTGTATCCGTCTTGCTGCACCACATGGTCCCCTCTGTGTGAGTGCTGTGTCCCAAAGACTCCCTTATGTCATGGTCCTACCATTCCCCGGGTCAGTTGACATGCGGAGAGATGAGCCCTGGGCCACCACAGTAATGGGAGAAGGCTGAGTTCCAGGGCTCGGGTCACTAGAGAATGGCTTCAGCCCCGTCTTCCTTCTCCTGCTTGTGGGATAGGGTTTGGCTTAAAGTGATCAAAACTAGATGACAAGGATGATCACATAAAAAGACCAGTTCTCAGAGCCTGGGGTTTTAGTCGGGGCTGCCTTCCATTTATTCAGACACTCCTTTTGAACCAATGTTTTGGCATTTAAACATGTCTTTACCTAATATAAATTGTAACAATGATTTTTTTCTTTACAACAACATACCCTTCACTGTGCTAGGGAAGTGAGGTCTCATAACGGGCCTACTTGGCTATCAGATATTTTCTGACCATCTACTTAGTAACTAAAGGGGAAATTGCATTTAAAAGCTGTCTGTTGAAAGCAACAACGGGATGATATAAGCCTTAATCTCATGTTTATTCTGGTATAACAGTATTTAAACAACATGGAAAGACCCACGCTGGCCACTAGGACCAGACAGCAAAATGATGATAGGTAATAAATGACTTCCAAATTCTTCCTTCTGCCTCTTATTAGAACTTTTCTGTCTTAATCGTTACCCATATACTTTCAGTTGGTATTTGGTATTACCAGTGGGTTCTTATTTCAATATCCTTAATGTATTCCCACTAGGAAACTATTTTTACTGTTCACTGTAATTGGAACGTTAAAGTTTCCTGTGCAAGAAAATTAGCATTTTTTCCCATAGTTTAAAAAAAATAGCAAGCTCATTTAAAAAAAAGAGAGAGGGGAAACATAAAGAAGAAATTCAATTTGTGTTCCTGATTTGTGGTGACTTTTTTCAGGTTCATTTTGAAAGTATCCATTACCCAAAGGCCTCTAGAACATGTCCATATTATAAAATATAGTTAAATTAGTTATAGTTATATTTATAGTACTTTTGTATCTAGTTTTGTTAAATTACGTTTAAATATAGTTAAATTATACAAACAGTAGTTAAGTGAATTACAGAAGCTAGAAGATAAAATCCTCATGAAAGAGAAAGCCAGAGAGATTGAGTCTCTGGGAATCTCCAAACGCTGCAGATCAAGGAGGAGGGGGGATGAGCTGATGAGAAATCTCTACAGATTCCATCCTTTTTCTTTCCTTCCTGAAAAAGCCAGTGAGAGCAAGTGAAAGGAGGGCATGTAGAGCCCGGAGTTCTACGCCAGCCATCTAAGGGACAATGTGCTGTATCATGCATGGGCCGGGATGCCTCTCACTCGGTATGTGTTGCTTTTATTGAGAGAGATGAGACCTGCCAGTGCTCAGGTTCAGAAAAATGAACTTCTTGCCTTGAAGCAATACTTTGAATTGCCCTTGGATGCAACGAAGGAAATGCAGCTAATGTGATGGAGATAGTTGGCAATTAGACTGCTCTGACATAGGCCTTGTTACACAGAGCTCTTATTTTGACGCAAATCAATGCATCACTCTTCCCCTTTAAACTTTCTCCACTTCCTATGCAGACCAAATCACAGCATGACCTTTGGCAGCCTCTCCGTCTGAAATCCCCTTCTCCTTGGCTTGGCTTTGCACTGTTGTGTGGCCATTGCCTGTAATAATAATGTATTGATGTTGGCTCCTCCAGTCATGACTATGTCACTATGACATGGACTGTTATACCCCAAGAATTGTTTGAAACAGCTCTCTTTTGCCGAGGAGTCCTTCTTCCCAGCTGGGAACCAGTAGCCTTGAGAGGAGACTGTAGATGTTACATTAAGTCCAGGGAATCAGCTGGGTGATGAAGGCTCGCTGCTAGAGCCTCGATGACCTGTGTGAGAGCATCTTTTCCCCAGTGCATCCGAGCCACACCCGCCACACCCACCCATGTGCACATACACAGGGTACACGTACACAGGTGGCCAAAGCTGTTTGCTCTTGGCCAGAAATACTTGCCTCTTGCCTTCTGCCCTATGTCTGCATCCATCCAGAAAATATCCCCTCATCTTTCTAGAACTATTCCTTGCTCTATGAATCTTTCCTGGTCTTCCCCACCCCCCTCTGCCAGTATGCTTTTCTTTCCAAGTCCTTATTCAGTGACTTTGGTATCTTAAAATCAACTATGCTGGGAATCTTAATACCAAGGACGTCAGCCAATGGTACAGGGAAGCACTTTTTTCAATTCTTGAAGAGCTAGTTTTTGTACAGTTACCAGCTCACTACTGGACACAACCCAGCTGGTTATTCACAAAAGAAGAGAAAACACCCAGTGGTAGGAGAGCAAGGATTCTAACATGAACTCAAATTTGCTGCTAGGATTATTGCAAGTTGCACATAACTCACATAAGGACACACACATGTAGGTCTTTTCTGCTGATTCCAGTCTGCTATTTCTATATGCAACTGTGGAACTTTTAAATAAGGGCAACCGTTCCTATTTCAGCAACATTGAAGACAGCGTGTGCTCCCTAGAAAGACACTCCTGGAAGCCAGTAGGACAAGCTGACACTGAGGGAAGCGAAGTCTCTGGGTTGTGGGGAGTAGCCAGGAGGTAGGATGAGGGAGGCAGTGGTAAACCCTACCCAACCAGGACAGGAAAACCCAAATATCTGACCTCTTGACCTTTCTGTGGCTAACAGCCTCCAGCCACACAAATTTGAGATAGTCTTTAGAGACAGAACGTTCGTCTCTAATCAGTATTTTGTTATGAGCTTTGCTTCCTTAGCTAAAGGAAAGATTGGGGCCGGACTGAGTGTGTGTGTCGGAGGTGGAGGGGCAGGCAGCCATCAGAGAGGTGCCAGGAAAGCTTTTCGGGAGCTCAGCCATAATTGAGTGATAGGACAAATGTCAAATTTCAACAAGTGAAGCTCAGGAGAATTATCCGGATATGTTTATATCCCACATGAAAAAACACTCCTAATCCCCAAACAGGGAGTTGATAACAGATACCAGGAACTTATCCTTTACCACTGAGATTCTCCAACTAAGGCATCTGAAGCCAAGCTAATACTATTTCAAAGGTGATGAAAGTTAGGACTTCTATGAAATGCACTTGATTTAAGATACATAAAAATATTGCCAAGGGAACTCTGACGAGACTTTCCCAAAGCCACCAGGTGCAAACATGTAAAAGGGACCCAAAATGGGTAGAATTTCAACTGCAGTTGAAGATTGTCAGGAACAATGCATCCCTAACGAACTTGACCTTAGGGTGGGCTAGTGACAGTCACTAAGGTTGGTATTTCTAATAAAAATAAAGTCCTCTGAGTAATACATGGTCCTAGTAGTATTTATTTTCAAAGCTCAGAGAGTTGTTTGTATATTTTCTTTTATTCTGTGTTCCTCAAGCCAATTAGTCATGAGATACGTCTCCCCACTGTCCTGTTCTTCTGTTTGCCTTCAGTCTGATAGCCCTGGCCCCGGCCCCGGCCCTGGGGGGGAGGTCAGGGGCCGATCTACTTCCCAGAACTGGTTTTCAGATGCTTTTCTTTCCCCTTGGTTTGTGGCTATCATTAGCAGGGTCACAGACAGGGTTATGTTTTTGAGAAATGCATTCTTTTCTACCCAAGCTGGTGTTACCTATGAAATCTTTCTGTTGGCCTTGAAGGAGAGGTCTAAGACATTAAATGTTCTTGAGCAGAGCTCTCGGGAGAGGATAAGGCCCAGTGGTGGTCCTTGAGAAAGCAGAATAAGAGAATTTCAGTGGGTCCTTTGGGTTCCCCGAGCCTCCCCTCCTCACTGCCTGTGCGCCAGGCCTTCTGGAAACTGCTCCCAGGGTGGACAGCCAGCTCCCTGCGCCTGGAGCCAGATGATCCCAAAGCGACAGGCTCCCAGCGTGACCGTGGCATTTCTCCCCATTCGCTTTTTCTGAAACATGCTTTCTGCACTCTGCCTACAACCACAAAGGGGTATTATTAAAAACACAAAAGACAAGTAGATAAGGAACTTAATATGCCAATTAAAATACCAAGCAGAAACCAGAGGAAACCCTTCTCAGACTCAGAAGACCCTGGGAGGAACAGACAGCCCCCAGAGGAACTCCAGAACATGCTACTCAGGCTGAAAGGAGCGGCCTGTAGTAATCCCGGAGCACAGCGCTCATGCGGGGCTGGGGTAATGACTTCTCGGCCTGAGAGAGGTTTTGCACTGAGTGTCTGGCATTCCCAACTCTGTGTTTTGGAAGCTCGAAGACGGCTGGTGAATATTCATCATAACAGTAGCCACCCCTTAGCAAGTCCTTATTTGACACGGCAGCAGGGTGATATAAACCTTAATCCCGTGTTTATCCTGGTATGACACATCATTAGGTGCTTTACTTTATTTTGTTTTATTATCTTAAGAACTCCCTAAGACAAGCTTTAGTTCCCTACTTGACAGATAAAGAAAGAAAAGGTTAAAAAATTGAGAATAATTTATTTATCTCCTTGCTTTATGCCAGGTGCTACTTGAAGGGCTGAACACAAATGGCTTCATTTATCCCTATTCATTTAACACCAAATACCAAGTACTGTTCTAAGTGTTTTTGTACAGAGTAACTCACTCACTCTTTCCAACAGCCCTAGGAAGTAGGTGCCATCATTCTGTGCACTTTTTAGTTGGGAAGGCTGAAGCAAAGAAGTTAAGGGCTTTCCTCAGTAAGTGGTAGAGCCAAGAATTGAACCCAAGCAGCCCGACTTGGCAGTCATGTGCCTAAACCACTTGGCTACGCTGCCCTTCCATGTAGCATCCTATCAGGTGGGTGGGCACCATTGAAGCTAGGTCTCTGGTGTCCCAGGGCCTAAGTGGCCTTCAAAGGGCAGGTGTATGCCTCTCCCTGTCAGGCCCTATGAGATTCAGATATTTCAGCCTAGTCAACGGGATTCTAAAGCTTGGGTGGGCGTACAAAAAGCTTTACTTACTATGTGTACACCAGAGTAAAGGACTCTCCCCTCTCCTAGTATACAGTCAGTAAATGTTCCTGGCTAGATCAGAAAGTTAATGAAATGTCACTTATGCGGGGACCCACATAGGGCAGGTGGTCATTGAGGTATTTCTTATCCAGATTAGAACACCATAGAAATCTTTCAAAATAGGGCTTATATAAATGTAACAATGCTGTTTACTCCTGTCATTTGGTTTTATCTTATTATTATATTTTACACATTCTAGCCAGTATGGAGACAGCATTTTAGCATTAATATGTATATCAATTTCTCTGAAATTCTTTCCTGGAAATTGACAGTGTAAAAAAGTTCATGAAAGTTGCTAAAAACAGGTAAAGTGCTAGTTTTACCTGAAGGGTGGTTTAAATAGAAATAGTTTTGTAAAGTAAAGAATATTTTTGGGCATAAAAGTGAGTTCGGAAAGATGATTTCTACAAAGTCCCCAGGAGGGCACTACCACCTGACGTTTGCATTCTTGTGTCATTCCCCCCTTGAGTATAGGCTGGATTATTGATTCCTTCTGAGAAACAGGATACAGCTGAAGTGATGGGGTGTTGTTTCAAGATTAGGTTATAAAAGGACTGTGGCTTCCATCTCGGGTGTCCTCATTCACTTCCTCCATTACTCATTCTGAGGGAAGCCGGCTGCCCGAGGGAGAGGCCTTTTGGCAAGAAATTTATGTCTCCAGTCTGTCATCAGCAAGAAGATGAGGCCTTCCAGCAGCCACCTGAGTGACCCTGGAGATGATGACAGTCCCCAGCTGACACCTTCTGAGGAGCCCTGAGTCAGAGGCACCCAGTCAAGCTGCACCCAGAGTCTTGGCTCATAGAACTTGTGAGATACAAAAGATTTGCTGTTTTAAGCAACTGAGTTTTGATGGTAATTTGTTTAGCAACCATGGAGAATCAACAGAGCAAAGGGGAAATGAAGGACAGACTCTGGAGTCAAGCAGCATTTGACTAAAGCCTAATTGGACCAATATGACAGTGGACAATAGCAATGAACAATTTAACCCCTTGAGCCTCCGTTTTCTCAACTATGAACAGTGATAATAGCCATGACCTTGCAGCATTGTCATCATCATTAAATTGAGTAGCATATATCGAGTGGCTAGTGAAAGGGCTAACATATTTTGGATGCTAATCTAATATTTCATTTCTCTTTCCTCTTCCTTCATGTTTTCTTTAATTCCTTCTTCTTTTTTGCCCTTTATTGGTCAAGAGAGTATTTGAAATAAAGAGTAGAAAATTTCATTTAAGGAGGCAGGATATAGCAGAATTTCAAATATGGAGAAGCTGTCACTCTACCTGGAGGCGGGCAAGAAGGGAGAGGTGGGAGAAAGGAAGAGAAATCACCCCTAAAGATCCATTTCTGGCCAACAGTTTTGCTTTGCTGATTTCATTACAGGGAGTGGATGTAAAGGTACGCAGGTGTTCAGTTACTCTTCCTGCCAAAAATGGGTAGTTTCAGAATGATGAATGAAGAATGGCCTTAATTTGCTGTGATCTTCCCCGTGGTGTAATATAGGCGTATACACAGTGTCTTCTACCAATAAGGGCTCAGCAGCCTTTGGCAGTTCCTGTGGGAGGTGCAGCAGCCCCAGGTTCCCAGCTGAAAAGGATCAGATATCGGAAATGAAACAAAAGTGTTTATTAAATCCAAGAATTTTAGGGCTAGGCTGTCCAGTGCCCTCACTTTACAGATGAGGAAGCTGAGACTGTGAAGCTGTCAATCCCGAAAAGGCGGGTGAAGGGCGGGCGAAGCTGCCGGGGGCAGTGGCGCTCGGATTCTTTTCTTTCTGTGGATGTGAAGGGTGTTCGCCTGGTGTGGGGGGGACGTCTTGAGAGGGACTGGCTTGAGGTGGGAACAGAATCGTTGGTGTGGGGGGGTGTGACGAGGAACACCCCAGGCAGTGGAACCCAAATGGGACAATTCTAGGGCCACTTGTAGCCAATTCCACATGGAAGGCAGGTGTAGAAAAAAATATGAAGACAATTAGACAAGAGGATAAAAGTTGAACTCGGAGTGGACAAAGGTAAGAAAGCTAGCTGGTGGAAAGCTTTCACAAGGAAACCTTGCCCACTTTCGCGAGGGCGGGGACAGAAAAGAAGGCCACGTGTCAGGACCAAGAAAGAAGGGAGGGTTGCCAGCCATGGGGAGGGGACTTAGAGGAGGGGCGATTCTGATGGTGGCTGACATTTACAGGGTGCTTACCACGTGCCAGGCATTCTTTCAAGGCACAGCGCTTACATCTATGTTTACTTAATTCTTACAACAAGTCTATGAGGCTGACAGCAGGCCGCATAGTTTTAGGCTCCAAAACTCAGTGATGGTCATGGTCTGACAAATCCAGAAGCAGTGTGATGTGAATTAAAAGGGAAAGTGTTGAGCTCAGAGCCAGAGCTGGGCTCACATTCCATTCCAGCTGCTTCTGCCCAGGGTCGCCCAGGATCGCCCAGTCGGGTACCTTCGGGCAAACAGTTTAAACCTCCTGGCACTCAGCGATCAGCCCTAGATGCAACTTAATTGAGAGTTTGTTTGCAGCATGACATAGGCCAGGGAGCCCTGGGAGTGGACTGAGAACTGCCTGCCAGTCCCCTGGCTGCTCTCCATTTGACCTTGAACCTAGATATCAAAATGTCTGAAGTTAACAGAGTGGAAGAACAGATCCCTAAGATTCCTTCTAGTGAAAAAATACTGTGAATGTCTTTTCTTTTTTACCCCTGAGCTAAGCTTTCTATTCAGATTTTTCTGAATCAGGAACAAACAAGTGTAACTTGATGCCATAATTTGTAGCACATATAATCTGCCTTTGGTTATAAAATTTGGATTTAGAATGAAAAGTCATACAGTCTGGAGTGGTGGAGAGGCGCTGTGAATAAAACTAAATCCTCATGCTCCTCTGTGTGATGTCAACACACAGTGCTTCCCACTGAAAAACAGACGCGGCCAACCAGAATGTTATCGGAGAGATGAGGAGGTAAATACAAAAGGTTCGACTGAAGTCTTAAAAGTTGTTGAGAAGAGAGTGCTGTTACTCCTTGTAACAAGATTATTAGAAATATCAACTGTTTCAACTATGTGCCTTTAAAACATCGACAAAAAATAAAAACTGAAATTAAATAAAATACCCTCAAAAAACAAAAAACATAAAAGCCTCTTGAGTGAGAGAGCTGAAGCTTTGGTGTGAGTGTGGACGGAAATTAGACGAGGTCACTATTAGTGGGTCTGGGCCAAGGCCGTGTGAGCATGGTCAGCCAGAGTATGGATTTTAGTCTTTATCCTGAGATCTGCTAAAAACGCCAGAAATGATTTAAGCAAAGATGTGACATGATTGGATTTGCATTTGGAAAGTAACAACCTGCCTTCTCCATAAGACCAGGAACTCCAAGGAAGAGGGACCCAGACAATTGCTGCGACTGTAGCCTCTGGAGGCAGGGACTCTCAAATGATTGATGAATCAGTACATTGATGAGTGACTGGGAGTCCATTCCCTTCCCTATATATGGCAGTTTCCTTGGCTGTAAAACGGGGAGAATAAACCTGTTTCTTACCTTGTTGGCCCTTTAAAAAAATCTGCTCCTAGGAATATTGGGAAAACAAATGATATAATCAATATAAGATATCTTGAGCATCTTGTAAAGCATGTCTTTAAAGGAGGGGCAGCAAAAATATTCCGGTAAATTAAGGAGTAACACATCTGTAAATTAAATAAAGTATAAATATGCACGCTAGTTTATGATAGTAGAAAAATTATGCAGAATGCAATAGGGAGGGACTGAGAGTCCACCTCAGAATGGAATGATCTTTGAAAACTCGACTCCTGAAATTGTTTTTCCATTTGCATTTAAAGATGTCTAGACAAAAATCAATATTTTCTTCAGGGGAGGACACTATAAATGCAGCCTAGTCAACTCATATGTCAGGGCGTGTGTGTGTGTGTATTTACGTTGCATAGTTATAACGTTAGTCTAGTTTGTAAAGAAATTTATGTGAGCAGTAGGAGTTTGTCATAAGCAATAAAATTTTTTATGTGAATTCTTTCCCATTCTTTCCAAAGGGATTTCTCAGGATTTTTTTCCACAGCTCAGACTCAAGAGAGTGCCCACTGTGGACTTGTTCCCAGCCAGCCTCCTGTGAGCGAGAGGCTGCCTCTCCCAGGGCGCTATTTGCTGATTAAATGAGGACTTCTGGCGTCAGCCATCTTTCACAGGTTGGCAGGTCTGGAAGTGTTGGGGGAAACGTTCCCATTGCATATAATTAGTGATCCAGAATTCAGGTGTTCACGGAACGAGAAAGTTCATAGAAATGTGGGAGTTCGGGGAGGTTACCGTGGAAAAGGGCCGGCCTCATACCCTGGAGGCCAGCGCTCCACCGTGAGGCACATTCTAAGTGAGTCAAAGGCACCCCTGGCCTCACCCAGCTCTCGATGCTCAGGCTGGGTACTTTCAGCCTGCAGTCTACACTCTGTCTTTGCGACGACCAAAGAATCTTACTTTTTTTTTTTTTGGACAGAGAATGCCAAATAGTAACAGTGAGCATTTGTTAAGTCCTTACCATGTCTGAGGCTAAAACTCTGTAGCGTAAAATTTGTTACTGGGGAAAAACCAATAAGCAAATCTCTATTAAATATTTAAATAGAAAATACTTATTCCTGTATGTGCCCAGACCAGGGAGTGCCCAGATGGAAGACTGAACCCTCAACAGAGGTATGTGCCCTGACCAGGAATAGAACCTGCAACCTTTGGGTTACAGGACAACGCTCCAACCAACTGAGCCTCACTGGCCAGGGCTCTTGGTTCTTTATGTTTTCTATTGACCTATGTGTCTCCCCCTCCACCAACACCACACAACATTGATTGTTCTAGCTGAATAATGAGTCATGGAATTGGGTCGATGGATCCTCACATTTCACTCTTCTTTTTAAAACATGTTTTAGCTATCCCAGTTCCTTTGCATTCCCATATGACTTTTAGAATAATCTTGTACAGATCTATAAAAAGTCTGGCAGGAGATTTAATATGCATTGCATTAAATTGGTGTATCAGTGTGGGGAGACTGACCTCTTTACTAAGTTGGGTCTTCCAATTCATGAACATGCTATATATCTATTTATTGTGATTTTCTTTGGTCAACATCTTGTAGTTTTCAGTATATAAGTCATGGATGTGTTTGTTAGAGTTACACCTAAGTACTTTGTTTTTCTGAGTGGTTATAACTGGTATGGTGTTTTTAATTGTAGTATTCATGTGTTCATTATTAATATGCAGAAATACAGTTAATTTTTGTGTGTTTATTTGTAGCCTGTGACTTTGCTGAACCTATGTATTTTTTCCCTAGGAGGTTTCTTTTGTTGGTTCCTTAAAATTTTCTTTACAGGCAATCATGTAATCTGCAAAGAAGGACCATATTCTCTTTTTGTCTTTCCTTCCTTCCTCTGCTCCCTATGCCATTTATTTCCTGTCTTGCCTACTGCAGTAGCTAAAACTTCCAGAAATATATTGTATGAAATTGGTGATAGAAGATACCCTTGTCTTGCTCCTGATATTAGAGGGAGAGCATTTGGTCCTTCATCATTACGAATTACATTAGCTGTAGATTTATTTTTGTAAATGCTCATTATCAAGATGAGGAAGTCCCCCGTCTTCCTGGTTTTCTCACAGTTTTGATCATGAATGGGTGTTGAATATTGTCAAATGCCTTTTCACCATCAGTTACGATGATTGTGTGATTTTTCTTCAGCCTATTAATAAGGTGGCTTATGTTGATTGATTTTCAAATTATGAGCTAGCCTTTCATCTCTGGAACAAACCCCACTTGGTCGTGGAACATAATTCCTTCTATATATTGTTAAAGTCTACTTGCTAATCTTTTGCCTCTGAAGTCATGAGGTCTATTTGGTCTGTAGTTTTCTAGTTTGTACTGTCGGTGTCTTGCTTTAGTGTCATGATAATACTGACTTTATGAAATGAGTGAGAAGTCTGCCCTCCACTTCTGTTTTCTGTAAGATATTTTGTAGGGTTGGTGCTCATTGTGTTTTAAACAGTTGATAGAATTCTCTTGTGAAACCATCTGGATCAGCAGATTTCTCTTTGGGGGAGATTTTTAAATAATGAATTTTATTTCAGTTAGCTATGGCATTCACGTTGGGTGAGTTTTATTAGTTTACGCTCTTTGAGGAATTGGTTCCTTTCTCCTAAGTAATTAAATTGACATCTGTAGGGTTATTTGTAATGTTCCTTTATTGCCCTCTGGGTGTGTGCAGGGTCTGTTGTGGCAGCCCATGTTCTATTCCCGATATTAATAATCCGTGCCAGTCCTGCTACAGGTTTGCCAATTTTATTCAGCTTTTCAAAGAACTAGCTTTTCATTTCATTCATTTTCTCTGTTTTTCTGTTTTCAACTTCTTAGATTTCTGTTCTATATTTATTATTTCCTTCCTTCACTTTCTTTGGGTTTATTTTTTTTTTTTCTTCTCTTCTTTAGATTAGCAGCACAGGAACTAAGATTACTTATTTGTGATTAATTCCTCTTTTGCAGTGTGACCAGCGGGGACGGAAGTCCCAGCTCTCTACTCAGCCTCCTCTGGTGCCACCTGGACAGCAGATGGGGTAGGGTGGGGCACCTCGTGACAACCTAGAGGACAGAAGTCTAGGATCACCACTTCATCTTGGCTAGTGTTGGAGTTCGATGGGAGTAGAAGGATTTTTGTCTAAAAGATTTTTATCTTGCGAGGCTGCTCCTTTCCTGGTGCTCTGGGTAGAGAGGGCAGGTGCCTGTCGGGAATTTATATGTCCGACTCATTGGCATTTCTGTGGTGCTGGCCACGCTAGCACCTAGCCCAGGACATGTAAGGCATAAAGAAAACCTGTGAACTCACCTTGGGGTCAGTCTTTGGATCTGGAGGTCCATGCCAGTCTGCCCCTTCTCTCCGCCTTTCAGACTCTTGTTTGTTTTACAGGTAATATCCAGGGTTTTTAGTTGGGCCCACCAAGAGGACTAGAGAAAAATGCATCTATTCTATCTTCCCAGAAGCAGAACATTAATGCTTCTTGCCCTGAATGCCCTAACTTGGGCAATAAGGATGTCTCTTTCGTTAGCGCCCAGGTACAGTGAGGATACCTTTCACATGGGAAATTTATCTTCTGCCTTTAGGGGGACAGAGAGAGAGTGAGGTCAGAGTTTTCTTCTTGACCTGGCAGCTTCTTAAGTACCTTTAATTCAAAATAATCGAAATTCCATGGTGGACCCTTTGGGGCCGGCCTGCCCTGGGCCCCGCCAGAATGAAACACCACACTCTAAACCATGCCCTGGGGCTGTGGGACAGTGGTTTCTCAGGCTTAGCCCCCAGATCACTTTCATTTTCATGGACAGCTTGGGTTTTGAGCCAACCCAGTGGCCAAGATGTGGCCTCATTGTCCTATCACCCCTGTGCCCTGTGGTGAGGGACATTTAGCACAGCCTAAATACAATTAGATAGGGCCAGCTGGACCAGGCAGCTGGGCGTGGCAGCAGCAGAGAGACATACTGGCCAGAGCCGTCGCGACTCCAGAAAACGTTTTGAGCAACAGAAGGCCTGTGAGTCTGCAGGGCAAAACGATGGTGCTTCTAGAACAGTGGGTTCCCCCTGTGCGGACAGCAGGTCTTCCTGGGGGGGAGGGGGGGGCGGTGGCCAGGACAGGCCTTGGGTGTGTCGCTTTAGCCCTGCTGGGGCTCTCTTGACACAGTCTGTGACCTCATCCTCAAAACAAAGCATGAAGAACTGGGTGAGTGCTCCGTGTCTGATTCTGGTCGTCCACCCTTCTGGTCTCTAAAAGGTATGCACACTGATCACCAGTCTTCAAGGAATTTCAATAAATAAAATGCATGAGGCCCTGAGATGACAGGGGCCTTAGACCTAAGGTAGCTTAGGATCTTGCCGTGCCCAAGGATCACTAGCATGAGTGTCTCTCGCTCTTGGACTGATGGCTGCAAGGGATGTCGGTTAAAAAATTGTCCAGTGAGGAGAATAAACTTTGCAGGAAGCGCGGGGCTCTGCGAGATAAGGCGCTTTGCCAGCTGTTGAGCAGGGGGTGTGGCCAAGCTGCAGCTGCACGCAGGTGTTTGGACTCCAGCTGCTTTGCTCAGTTCCCTCTAGCGGAGGGGTCCTGGGGGAGAGAGCCTTGGAGGGGCGCTCAGCAACGGTGCAGACATTAATTGGGGAAAAGAGAAGAGACGCCAGCAGGACAGGACAGCACAGCAGAGTTACTCATCTCTACAAAAAAGAAAATTCCATCCGGAGAGGAAAGGAATGTGGGGACCTGCCCCTCTTCTCCGTGGCCACCAAAAGTCACTCAAGCAGAAGAACAGGTCCCAGCCTTCAAAGGATTTTTCCCCACAGGAAAATAAATGTCCTCTGCTCAATCATTGCTTAGTATATGACAAAGGAGGTATCTCACGGTGCCTGCTTGGACGGTGACCCCTGTGGAAGTCCCTCGGGGCCAGGCACCATGGCAGGCGTCACTGCAAGCACGAGGACCAGGCGGAGGAACGGCCGCAGTGCAGCCCCAAGGCCGGCCTGCCCGCCGGTGAACAAACACCGCGGGGTGGGAAGGCGGCCGCAAGCCCAGTGCGCACGGCGCTGCTGCCCAGGCAGAACCTCCTACAGCCCTTTCCTGTGGGAGACCTGGGCTCTGGGGAGGCCAGCTTCCTGCTGCGTCACCGCGCTGTGACCACAGGGTGGGAACTGGGCCCAGGCAAACTTCCTCCTGGACTGGGTCGACCCTTGTGTAGAGTGTTGGCTCTGAGCTGAGCGCTGTTCCCTGAGATAGCGGGGCCTCTGTCACTCTGCCCAGAGGGCCCCGCTGACCACTGCCCGGTCAGGACCTGTCTAACTGCACCCTGGAGACCCAGGGCCTCCGAATTGGCCAGGAGCAGGGCCTTTCTGTGTCCCAGGCCAAGGGGACCAGATTTGAAAAACTTGATGACTCCGGTCCATGGGAATTCAAGGGTCTCTCATGTTATCAACAAAGCAAACAAATAAAAATATGAAGAAAATGTCAATTACAACACAAAGACGTTAATGGGAGCGTCTACTGAATTACGTTGATTTTTTGCTCTTTTTACTTCATAGCATTTTCCAAGCTTTCTAATACTTTTATACTGGAAAATAAGCTTTATTAAGGAAAAATTAGCAGAATAACAACAAATCGATTCAATTTTACATTGCTCTTCAGGGGTCTGAAAAATACTACTAGTAAGCGAAGTCTTATAAATTAGAACACCAACAGGTAGACTGCTGGAACCTTCTAATTCTCTGGGCCAGGTCCCCCAGATCTTGCCTGTCACCAAGACCTCAGTTGTCACAAAATCCCCACGTTTCCTAACAAAGGCGTCATCTTGGAGAGCTTCTTCATAGTCACTCAAGATGCAAGACAGCCCACAGGATAAGACCCACTTTGCAATCCGATAAGAAAATTACACCATGTGCACCTATGAAGAAGGAACGATGACATAGTGCTAACAGCTGTTTATGGAGCATTTACTGGATGCCAGCAAGGTGCTCGGGTACCCTACCTAGCTTTTTAAATCCATGCAGCAGGAATTAACAGGGGAAGGTGTGGGGTTACTCAGACCTCTGGGCTTGGATCCTGGCTCATCCATTTGTGAGCTCTGTGACTTGGGTGGCTGCTCACCATCTTTTAGCTTCGGTGTCCTCGTCTGTAAAAAGGTGACGATACTACGAGCTGCCTGATAATGTTCTGATGTACAGTAAATGGGATCCCACCGGTGAAACACAGACATGCTGCTTGGCATCAAGTGAGAATGGCATGCGTGCTAGTTATGATTATCCTCGTCTTGCAGAGTGTGGCAGGGGTGGGGGTGCAATGAGATGCATATAATGTGGTTGCCACCCTTGTAAATGTATTTGAATAATAAGATAGGACTCGAGCTAATTAGCGCCTCCATCCCCAAGTTTCCAGACCAAGCCTCGAGCGAGTGTTCTCTGTTGCTTAGGCACTGTGATTGGGAGCTTTGTGGAGAGGACGTTGGAAGTCAGCTGGATGGATGGGGGACCCCTGGTTGTCTACCCTGACTGTATGTTTCAAAGACCCTTGAGTCTCACGGGCTGTGCCCACTGAGGTTCCAGGAATCAACAGCACGTTCTCTATCGAGTGGCTAAAGCTCTCAGGAAAGGCCACAGCCTAACCGGGACACCCTCCTGGGAAAATTCAAATGCAAAGGTAGCCTCTGGCGGAGGGGAGTTCCAGTATGTGCCTCGATTGCTTTCCTAATGGCTTTATAGCGTTGAACCCAGAGAAGTCAGAGTCACCCGCTCCTAAGTTTGGGGGAAGGAAGTGGGGAAGAAACACAGTTGCACCGGGCGCATTTCCCACGTCAAGCTGTCTCAGGATCTAGGTTTCTAGGAGTCCATGTAAAGTAGCTCCCTAGACAAGAGGACATTGAACACATGTTGCCCAAGACTTTTGTTCAGCTGTTCGTGAAAGTCAGTGCCTTAGAGAAAGAAAACAGAGGCAGAGACAGCCCTGCTTGATTTTATATCCAGAAGCCCCGCAAAACAAAACTATGTGGGCAACCTCGATCCATAGACTTGTTCTTCTGAGCCATGGTCTCCTCGACCTAAGGCACGTCCCTCTAGGCCACTGAGAGGGGTCAGTCACTCCCAGACAGTAAGGAGGACTTCCTCTTGATTAGATGGGTCCGGTGAACAACTGAAAGGGCTTGATCTCTGTGTCTCTCCTCGCTCTCCACAGTCTTCCTGGGTGATGCACCCACTCCATCGGTTTTACCTACATGTATGATACGTCTTGAAAAATATTAAGTACTACAGTCAAGGAAAAACTCTGTTTAACCTACCAAAAGCTATTCCCTAAGCTCCAGACCCTTTTGATTTGTTAGGACTTCTTTTAGTTGCAAGTAACAACAACAATGAGGTTCAACTTACAGCCTTCCACGTAGAGGAACCAGAACATGGTTTCCCGGTCACCCTGCCTTTCTCGGGTTCCCTGGCATTTAGATGGAGCTGTATGACTCCGTTCTGTCTGATGGGATGTGAGTGGAATGACCTGTACCATTTGCAGGCCTGGCCCACGAAACCTCCCCAAAGGGCATCCCTGTCCTCTTCTCTCCTGGCTGACGGGGGTTCTGTGCCCAGGGCAACCTTAGCAGCTGCATTACTGAGAACAGCAGGGCTGCCAATAGCTCGTGTCCCTGGCTTTCCAACTCCATCATCCTGCAACATCCGACCGGGATCACTCAGAAACAAGAAGTAAATACCTGTCATGTCTCCGCCATCACTTTTGGAGACAACTTATTACCCTAATATATCTTATCCCAAAGAGAACAAATGCCTTAAACTAACAGAACATTCTCGCTTCCTTAGCAAGAAGTTCAGAGATAGTAGATGCTATTGTTTATTCAGATCCCAACACATGCCATCGGGGACTAGGCTGTCACTCTGCTCCACCGTCCTCAGCTTCAGCACACTGGCCTTGCTCTCATGCTCTTATCTCATGGCCCCATGATGGCTTCTGCAAGGGGAGGTGTGGGACGTGCGGTTTGTGCCCACCTCTGGGCAGAAAGTAGAAGAAATGGGCAATGGGTTATGTCCCCTGTCAACTTGTTTTTTTTTTATTTTTTTTTTAAGATTTTATTTATTTATTTTTAGAGAGAGGGGAAGGGAGGGAGAGAAACAGCAATGTATGGTTGCCTCTCACATGGCCCTCATGGGGACCTGGCCTGCAACCCAGGCATGTGCCCTGACTGGGAATCGAACCGGGACCCTTTGGTTCCCGACCTGTGCTCAATCCACTGAGCTACACCAGCCAGGGCTCAACTTGTTTTTTGATTCATCAAGGGAAGCCCCTCATTATGTTTCTTTTTCTTTTTTACTTCATTATGTTTCATGAGTCAAAATGAATGAGTCACTGGCCCATGATTTGACTTAGTGGCCAAGGTCAGTGTGACTTCTTCAGAACAATCATCATTCATTCATAGAGGTTAGGCCCACACCCTTCTAATACGAAGGAATCGAACTCCCTGTGACTGAATAAATCGGGGTGCTGGCAGGAGGGAGGTGGGCTGTAGGGGATGGTTGTCATGTAAGCAAAGATCAGCCTCTGCCACACGCGTGTACCCGGCTGCCCGGTGAACGTTCCCACATGTTTGGCACACCATGAATCATCTTTGGCTCTCTTCTTTCTATCACTGCTGTACCCGACAATCACCAATGCCTACTGATTTTCTCTTCTAAGTATCCCTCGGTTCTGCCCTTGTTCTTTATCGTCATTCTCATTCTCTGCCACGGCCATCTCCAGTCTACCCTCCTACTCCATTGCCCACAGTCCAACCTGAAAACTCCACTCAGTCTTCAAAGTCACTCTTCCCTGTCTCCTCCCCAGAGCTGCTGTAAGCCCCCGGGGCCTCAGCGGACCCTGAGTGTTACCTTTGGACTTCACACTGTCATGACCCAGGAAAGCCTCCTGAACTAAGGAGGGGTGAAAGGTGTTGCAGAAGCTGAAAAGCAGCCGAGTGTGGTGGTGTGTGGCACTGGGGGTGGTGCTGGGCTGGATCCTTGCCCCTGCCCCACCCGTGCCTCAGGTCGAGGGCACCTGCCAGGTAAGTCTGGCCTACTGCCCTGCTGGACCCGCAGACCCACATGGGCTCTAAAGTGTCCATCTGGTCATGGGCTTGCGAAGAGGACAAGACACCTGCAGGTTCTCAGTTAGCTAGACAATGTGACTCACTTCCAGGGGTGCCTTCTCCGAATGCAGCAAAGGAAGCAGCATGTCCTCAGTGGCTGACACTGTTTTTTCCCCTCAGCGGGGCTCTTCTTGTTCTGTGACTCCTCCAATATTCTCTCCTCCCACACATTTTCCCTATCAAAAAGTTTCTATTTTCTTCCTTGAAATCTTCATCCCAGTCTTTCCCCTGCCCCTTACTTTCCAAGCATCCTTTCTCTAACAAGGTCAAAGACGACCATCTGGCCACAGGTGACCTATAGAGTTTTGGCTTAATATGAGGACATGGAATTCCAACATCCAGAAATGACAGGGTCTTTTGTCGGGGATAAATACTGAATGAGCTGTAGCAAAGGACTGGAGGAGGCAAAGGCATATTTATCGAGTGCTGACTATGCATTAGTCACGGTGCAGAGCAGGCGACCCGGGCCTCTTAGCCCATTTCACAGGTGGAGAAACTGAGGCTTAAAGAGGTCGAGAGGTGCCCTGGGTTACACAGCCTCTCAAGACCAACATCAGAGTTTAAACCCTGGTATTTTAAAGCCAGTGCCTGGGTCCCATCCAATGTATCATGCTGCATGTCTAGCCCCTTTGACATCTTAATTATGAAACTTCAACTTTCCCTCTTGAACCGAGAAGGAAACAGAGGCCCCAAGAGGCTTAGGGACTCGCTGTGGTGTGTGCTGATGGGCTACACCCTTTGCTTCGCTAACCCTAACTTCATGTTTTCCCTTGTAGGTGCGTATGTGTGGCCCTGAGGGTTTCTCAGTCTTGTGCAGACACAAGCATCACATACCCTCCCTAGGTCTCAGTTCCCACTTCTGTCAAACAGAGACAATAATAGTATCTACCGTGTGGGGATCTATGAGAAATATCTATCACACAGTACGTGACTCATAATAAACACTAAGTCGTCGGTACCTGGTAGAATTACTGGTGTCACTGAAGCTGTTCTAGCTGGTGCTGCCGTCAGTGTAACCGGTGCTCAAGACAAAATCCAATGTCACTATGCTTCCCTCGTGTATTCGACAAATGGTTAGTGAGGGCCTGACCCTGTGCCAGGAAACACTCTGCCTGTAAGGGGTACGGTGGCGACCGAGAGGGAGTCTCTCTCTCACCCACAGTGGGGCGTGCATTCTAGTCAAGGGGAGAATCAACAGGTAGCGAAGCAAGGCAATTCCCACCAGGGAAAAGCACTCTCAAAGAACAAAAACGAGAAAATGAGATGGCGTGACTTAGGTTCAGGGTGGGGGTCAGGAAAAGCATTTCCAAGCTGCACATTTGAGCTGAGCCCTGAAAGATGAGAAGCAGGCAGTCAAGCAAAGATGTAGGGAAGGGCAGGCCAGGCAGAGGGAATAGTCAATGCAAGACCCTGAGGCAGGAATGGGCTCAGCCTGTCAAATATGCTTTCCTGACTCCAGAAACTTTCTTACACGGAGCAGGAAGAAGTAATATTTATAGCTATTACAAGTACAGACGCACTGGAGCCAAGACCGCCTGGTTTCACGTCCAGACTCTGACCTTGGGAAAGTCACCCAACCTCTCTGTGCCTCGGGTTTTTTTATTTACAAAGTGGGGAAAACAAAAGCGAATATAAATTTAGTTAGACGTGAAGACTCCTGTTATGGTCCTTAGCACATAATAAGCAGTCAGTAAGAAAGTTATTGATATTATTATTATTATGAGTCCTTAATTAATGCATACATAGCACTTGAACAGTTCCTGAAATTAATAAACAGTCAATCAGCCCTGGCCAGGTGGCTCAGTGGGTTGGAGCATCATCCCATACACCAAAAGGTTGTGGGTTCCATCCTGAGTCAGGCCACATGCAGGAGGCAACTGATCAATGTTTCTCACATTGATGTCTCTCTCTCTCTCTCTCTTCCTCCCTCCCCCCCCTTCCTCTCTAAAATCAATAAACACATCCTCAAGTAAAGATTTTTTAAGAATCAGTCAGTAGGTGTTAGCTGCTGTTACTGGTGTCTTTGCACCTAGTGGGTTTCAGTAATGTGTACACTAAACGAACGGGCCCTTCTCTCCAGACCGAGTATAGAGGAAGGGTTCAGCAGACCGCTCTACCCTTCATTCAATAATGCAGCAGTATAATCTCCATGGTCACGGTGACGCTTGTTTATCAACATGCCTGCCTTGCTGAATGAAAACGATGCTTTTAGAGAAAAAAAGAATTACAAAATTATAGAATTACAAAATTCAGGGCATTGTTTTTGCAACCGATCGCTTCTTTGCCAAATGATTTAACTACTGTTTTCTCGGCGCTGACATGCAAAGTGTGGTGCATAATTTCTCTGCTTCCTTCATCATTTCCTGAAGATGCTCATGAGGAGGTGAGATGCTGGAGTGAGAAGGTCATTTTGGATTCGGCCGCCGTGGAGCTTGGGTTGCTTTCAATTGTTTCCCATCAATGTTTTCCTGGCTTCTGTTATTACCTATGGGCTATTGGCCCTGGAGAGACGATAATTCATGACTAACATGATTCTGTTCCCATGTCATCAGAAAGGGCAAGCTCCCCCACCCCCCAACTGCCAAGAACTTGGTTTTATGAGCCCAAACCAAGAGAGTTCCTGGTGATTCTCCTCCTGGGGCACCTTCCCCAGCGGTGAAGCCACCAGCCCCAGGCACTGGCATTCCCTGGGCGGCCTCCTGTTCCAATTGCTTGGCCCTTCATAGGGAAACTGATTTTACAGATTCTCTATTTAGGACATCCAGATAGGTTGCCATGGAAAAATGACATCTTCTAATTAAAAACACAGAGAGGTCACAAGTTTCCCAGAACAACTAGGGCACAGATCCTAAAAGGAAAGAAATCAAACATTTGAAAAAAAAGTCAAACAAACCTCCAGAACTGCGTCAGCCTGTAACTTTCCGAACCTGAATGAAATGCCTTGTGTGGACACAGCATGCTGAGTGCATAGTGTAAACTCCCCCCCGTGGATGTCCATTCGGGCCAGCAGCGGCTCAGTCAGGCAGCAGATCGGGGATGCTGAGAATCTTGACCTGGGACAACTATTCAGGGCTGTCCTTCAAAGGATGGCCATCTCCACCGACCTTCTCAGGACCGGGATGGCACATGGAAGGGGAGGGCTGAGGGATCAGAAGGCTGCCAGCTGCAGAGGGGAACCCGCCTCCACTCTGTCCACATGCTGACAGCAGCCGGGTACCACGTGCTGCGTTGACTGCCGTCTCCACACTGGGCTGGAGGGGTCTCCAGGACAGGCGTGATGTCATATTTATCTCTGTATTGTCAGTGCCTAATATCATGTCTGGCATGTAGGACATGTACAATAAATCCTTGTTGGGAGACTATTAATATTAATAATACTCATCACTGCCATTTACTGAGTGCACTGCACAACAGGGTGTTATTAATCTTCTTTAACGGCAAAGACACTGCATCTCAAGGAGGCAGAGGAACTCACACAAATCCATGTTTCTAACCCGTGACGGAGCCGGATTTAAGCCCGACACTGACTCCAAAGCTCAGGAATAAATGAACCCCCATGGGGCAGATTTTCTCTCACTCAGAGGTTGATGAACCAACATGTGGTTTGAAGGGCCCTTTGCCCTGGCTCCTTCTCCTTCTCACTGACCGCTGTTGGCACGGTCGAGTCTCTAGTGACTCCTGTACTGGAGGAAACAGGGGAAGAAAAATCTGCCTGTCAGTCTGGCTGTGTGATCAAGGCTGGTGAGAAAAGAGAAGCCCACAATGGCAGCGAGTGAGGACAGGGGTTCCTGGTTCCTCTCGCTGCCCTCTTTCTGCCCATCCCTCGTCAGTGATCCCCGTGTGGGGAAGCATGGAAACCAGCCATGCTGATACGCCCTGTACCACTGGTGAGGCTGGTGTCCTTAGCTGGGATTGAATGCAGAATGGAACCTCAAATGGAATTCGTAACAACGCATCGAATGGAGCAGGTTCTCATTTAGCCAATGCTGCCATATTGTACAAGTCCATGGACATCAGGTCCCTAGAATATTATGTAAGTAGCACTCCTGAGCACTGCAGAAGAATGTTTTTGATATAGTTTTTTTCAACTTTCAAGTGTGTTTTGCACTATACATTATCAGACATGGATAATAAGAACAGCATTAATAGCCTTTAATAGTTTAAATAGGGCTTTTACGCACATGGCTTCATTCTTACCCCGAGGAAGTTCATGCTATTGACTCCCTTTAGAGATGATGGAACTAAAGTTTGAGGGCTGAGTCATTTTCTTAGCCCTACTCAAAGTATTGTCCACAGACAGGAAGTAGCAACATGAGCCAGGAGCTTGTTAGAAATGCCAGTGCTTGGGCCCCATCTCAGACCTGCTGAATCAGGGTGGCTGCGCCCAGGAACCTGGGTTTCCACAAGGTCTCCCCGTGGTTCCCAGGCATGATCCAGGTGCAGAAGCACTACCCGGGGACAGGGAATCGGCAGTATGCTCTCCTATTCCAAGTATGCCACAGCCATGGTCTGGACAAGGTACACAGCCAATTGTGTGCAAGCAGCATCCCTGAGCTGTTCGGACTAGGCATTTAACCTCTGTGAGGTCCAGGTACTTGTTCTCTAAAACGGGACACTGTGTACTTTACTGAACTGCACTGGGCCATTGTGAAAGTCAAATGAACTAACCTATGGTAGAGTACCTTACAAACTGTTTAATGCCAAATACTATCACCTTGTGTTGTTTATCATCACTGCAATTCCAGTTATTAATGTGTCATTATTACATTTTAAGCATAGAAAAGCTGGACATGAGTGGGTAAACTGAGGTTTGAAATATATACTAATTCCCAGCAGGTTCCCATGACAAAATCCTAATCTGTAAATACAAAATTATTCCAGGAAAGAGAAAATGAGGGCACATGGAGAGAACAATGACAGCAATCATCACGATAATTACTTGTGTATTTGGAGGTGCCGCTCTGTCTACCCGTGGGGACCCAGCCTGACAGAGTGGACGGGAGATGGAGGTCAGACTCAGAATACCTGCGTCCTTCTCTGGCTCTGCCCCTTCCTGGTTGTTAGTCTCGGACAAGTCGTTCACCTCTAAGAGCATTGTTCCTCCCATGTAAACTTGAAATCATAACAGTAACTACGTTAGAATAATAATGATTCATTTGATGTAAGGCTCAGATGAGACAGTGTCCCTGAAAACGCTCTGCAAACTGCAGTTCCCTGGGAAGATGTTAATTGTTCTGGTTGCTGATGTTGTTTATAGCAGGAGAGACAGAATGGCTCCGAGAGGAACCTTTGAGGCCCAGAAGGAGAAAGGGAGAAAGACAAGAAGGAAAAGGGCCTTTTTTAGCTCCCTAGACTCTGGGCAGCAAAGGCAGACAGCTCTCTGGGTTGTTGGCGAGTTTGAGGGAGCAGGTGCTGTTCTAGAGACACCCAATTCCTGGGACCACGCAGCCACTGAGGGCCAGAGGAGGAGGCGGTTGGACCTGACTGTGCCAGGCCCGGGGTCCAGTTCCGGGCCTGCCCCCGGCTTGGCCCAGCTGTCCAGAACTTGCGTTCACAATGGCTTCCACTGGAGACTTCCAACTGTATTTCTGAATGTGCTTACACAGTTTCAGAGACACGGTCACCAACACCACGTAAACGTGGGTGCACATTAGGTGTTGCCACCTGCAGGGCTCTGGGAATTCCTTTCTCGTAAAGCCTTTGATCGTACTGTGGATATCCCAATCACATTTTAAATAAAACTATTGATTGCTTCGTTATAAAATGGTTAGAGTAGGCCATACTTTTTATGAATCTGTTTTGGCCTGTCTTCACTTTTCACTCTATCAGGAGCCTATAGAAGCCCTAGTCACGGGCAGATCAAGAAATTCAGCTCATAAGGGAACATAGCTGGACACTGTAATATAGAGAGATAGATATGCTTGGGCGTTACCTGAATCTTCCTACAATAACTCCGTGTGTTTGTACAGTACCTTAAAGTTGACCAAGGATTGTCATGTACATTCTCTCACTGTTCACAATGACCTTATAAGTAAAGCAAATATTTTTATCGTCGTTTTCTTATGATCTATGGCTATGCAACAGACTACCCCAAATCAAGTAGATTAAAACGACAATAAAATTCCCTTTGTTCACAAATCTGCCATCCGCCCTCAGAAGGGCCAGCTCTGCTCTACTCGGCTCCACATGGCTATTGCAGCTCAAAGTTCAGGAGCTAGAATTACCAGGGGCTTGGTCACTGGGCCACGTGTCTGGGGCCCAGCCTGGGGCAACTCCAACACAGAGAGCCTGGGACAGCCAGGTCCTCTCTCTCTCTATCTCATGGGGTCATTTACTGATTGTGGGACAAGATACGGAGTATGTCAGATAGGCTGCTCGCACAGTAGATGCACAGGAAGTGAGAAATTCTTGTTCTGGACGTGCCTCCCTAGAGAAGAAACTCCGCGAAGTTCTTGTTATATCTTCATGAAAAGTCAAGGAGGCTTGTGGTGTGGTCAGATATTTGAAGGTCTGAGTGGCATTTGGTTGTAGGGGATGTTACCAAAATAGCTCATTCGTTTTCTATTTCTGAATATGGACACTTCTCATGGTTTTACTGCAGAAAATGGAAATGGACGGGCACACCGAGCTGGTCCCCTCAAATGCCCTCTTAAGGACTTCTAACTCCCCAAACATATCTTTGGAGAAACGGACCCGGGGTAGATGTGCATGCCTATGCCTGCGTGGTTTTGGTTTTCACATTAGCTTGCTTTCTGCCTCAAGCGGGGCTGTGTGACCTCACGCAGGTCACCCACCACAGGACCCAGGGTCTAACCGCGAGGAATGAAGTGGCAAAAAGTCAAGTGGTCTGGTAAAGAGCATAAAATGAGAAAGCTGCTCTTGGGGGCCTTATCTCCCCTCTGCTTTCCAAAAAGCTAGACACGCTTTAATTGGGTTTATGTAGCTCAAAGCCGACACAGTTGTACCAAACTCTAACAGGAAGCGCTATCACGTAAAAGTCCACAAAGGATGCTTGTCTGGCTTGGATTTTTAAGTGCTGTGACTAATCGGGATGAGGGCTGGGTGCATGGAAGCTCTTTTAGAATGCTGAGCTATGCTTTTGTGAATGTGGAAAATGCCATTAATCTTCACTTAATGAGAATAGATCCTCTTTGAGGTCTGATGCCCCAACTTTCTGACCAGAACATAGTGGATCGAAGGACCCTTAACTGTGTGGCAGTGGGACATGCCTTGTGGGTCTCCTGGTAAGAGTGGCTTCAGGGTGTTCTTTCCGAGAAACATACATCATGGTTTTGTATGATGGTATGAACTATGCTGCTTTTTTCCTTGTGAGTCTTCTTTCAAATACGTGGGTGTTAGGTTCTCGGCCAAGCTTTGCTGATCCTCGAGGTGTGGTGGTAGTAACAGTGGTTAACACGTAAGGCTTACGACGTGCCAGACCCTGTTTTACACATATAACCTCAGTTAATCCTCTCAATCATACTACGAAGTAGGTACTATTATTATCCTCAGTTTTGCAGATGAGAATATTGAGGCTCAAGAGTAATTTACCCAAAGGTCACACAGCTAATAAGTGTGGAGCTAAAATTCAAGGCAAAGCAGTTTGGCTACAGAATCCATGCTCCCCAAGGGCAGAGTCCTGAGGGACGGTGCATTCATGGTGTGGACCAAGGAAAAAGTGTTTGCAAAGTTTCAAAGGGGCTGTCAATCACGTGGCCCTTCCTTTCCTGTAGAAGTGTGGGAGGGTACACCCAGCTGGCCAATCAGAGGACCTTACCTAGGGGATTCACTGACTGGTCATGGGTGGGCATGTGATCAAGCAGGACCAATCAGAATTGGGAAAGATGCATGTAATCTGGGAGGAAAAATCTTTCTTCTGAGATCAGTGGTGTGAGGAGCCCTTTAGAGCCCTGAGCAGCCAAGGGCCTGTTTGAGCATCATGAAGACAGATCTTTCCCAAGAATAAAGCCATACAGAGAAAACCTAAACTGAGTGATGCGTAGGAAGAGGTCGAACTGATGCTATTATTTGATCCAGATGAGCCAGAGTGCCTGTCCCTTCCCACCTCTGCTCCCTGACCAGCACTACGTGAGTTACTTTTGCTTAAGTCCCTTTGAACTAGGTCTCTGTCACTTTGCAATAGATGAGTATGGGGATTTTTTTTTTTTTTTACCAAAAACCTTTAAGGAAGCCATAGTGAGCAGGGCAGAGCTAGGATCACCAGGTATAAATAAGCTACATGGAAACAGATTTGGTTCAGTATAAGTCTATATCCAGGGACTAATATGTCACCAAGTGCTTTAAAATGAAACCTAAACTGTTGTTGAATGAAAAAAATGTTTCTAGGTCTGAGCAGACTGTGGGTCGTGGTCATAGTTATAGTAATAAAGCAGTTTCACTGGCCCATTGCATCTGCATACATAGCTTGGGTCCTGGAGTCACCATGGCGATTCTCATGGCAACAAACTGCCCTTCTGGGCCTGGCTGCTGCTCCACGCGGCACTCCCATTGGAAGCTGTGGGGCCTCGGGAACGACCCTCGCAGGGTCAAAGGTGAGGAGAAGACCCATGCCTTGTCCCTTCCCGGTGGCTCCCCATGGCCTATGCGGCTTCTGCCCCCAAGACCTAGAGTTGTAGGTTCAACTGCTCATTTGGGCTCCACAGGCAGCTCCTCTGCTCTTCCTGGAACTCAGATGTTAACCTGACGGAAGCTGGATTCAGAGATGAATCTGAGTGACAGGATTCTCCTCTCAAATGGCCCTCGTAGCCAAGATGAATGCTTTGGGGGCAGAGAGAGCTAGGTGGTGTTCATTATGCCTTTCTATTTCTGCCCTTGGTTTGGATTGTCCCGGGGGACTTTCAGGGCTTCTCATGGTCAGTTGCACAGTCACTGACCGTGCCCAGACTTGTCTGATCTCACTTGTGTGCACATTTATGAACTGGAATAAGGTTGGGAGACAGGGACAGAGCATGCAGGGCCTAGACTGTGAGCTAGGCCCCTAGAGGACCCAACAGGGACTGGAAGTGACTTTCTACCAAGTGAAGAGAGGGTCGAGGGTAGAGGGGAAAAAAACCAAATGATTCTTCCCAGTGACAAAGAGTTCCGTTCCTCTCTCCCTGTTCCCGGCCACAGAGGAGAAGGTTCCTGCAGCGCTCTGCTACTTTAATAATGGGCTCTTAGACAGTTACTATAGTTGATAGTTACACCTGCTAAAAGATACATTTTTAAACTAAAAATAAAATTTCTCATACATGAATTAAACACATGTCAAAGATTTTTTAAGTCATTAAAGAAGGAACGAATAGGAGGCAACGATAGAATTAAAAGCAAATTCAGAAAATGCACACATGTGTAGACCATGAAGAATCTGAAGTGAATTTACAAATGAATTAATCAAGTGCATCTACAGGAGACATAATTTGTATTTCTAGGGACAAGAAGTATTTTCATTCCTGTCGGTATTTCACAGTTTACAGAACTTTAAAAGAAGCTGGGACCATGAAAGGTGGGGAGACTCAGGAAGTGGTCTGCAGAGGACGGGCTGTTCTGCTCATCCCAGGCTTGCACAGCTCTTCCTGCCATGCCCGGTTGGCTGGGGGGCCGAGCAGATGGGAGGCAAGGACATCATGGTTACAAGCCGGTTTGGGGGAACAGCCGGCTGATGAAAGTCTGACCCAGTGGGAGCTGGAAAGGAACCTCAATGCATCCCCGATTAAATGGACAGAGAGCCATTCTGGGAAATAGAGGAGATCTCAGTAGAAGTCACTGTAGAAGGGAATTGAGTTTCAGTGTGGCTGTAGGTAAGATGAATGAATTTTGTACAGTGGGTCACCTGGCAGCTTTGTAAGGTGGAAGGAAGGATCCCTTAGATCTGGGGTTTTCCAGTTGTGTTTGGCAGAGCCGGAGGTCTCCCTGTGGGGCCCAGAGGTCATGACTGGGGCAAGGGGATGGGCGAAGGGATGGGGATCAGGAACCCCGCCCCCTACCCTCCCCACCACCCCACAGTCCCGCTTTCATCGATTTTACACACTTGAGAGCTGCATACAGATTCGTGTGAATAAAGCATTAAAATAGAAGTTAAAAAACAGTGAAATATATGTAAAAATAACTAAAGAGTTGGGCAGTTACTACGCATAAAATGCAGTTCTTTTTGTTTTAGTTAATGAGGTTGTATGTTACAGTATAATAGTTTGTGTTTATATTAAATGACGTGAAGCAAACAGGAGCTGGCTGCCACATCATCCCTACCCTCCAGGAAACTCAAAGGACACTAAGCCCAGGGCTGGGCCCTTGTCACCCACATGGCAAAGCTCCTCTAACTCTTCACTGAACTCCCATTCTTAGAAACAAACAAAAAGCAAGTCTGAAACAAGGCTAACACCCCAATACATAGCTACCCTCTCCCTGTCTTACGTATTTACCATCAATGACCTTCCATCAGCCCTCGCTCATCCTCGCCACGTCCCACCTGGAAAATTAAGTCCCGGTGTCTCAGGTGGCGTTCGTCTCCAAAATTCTGCCAGAATAAGCTCTTATTTCAGAGATAATGGAATCATGTTTGCCCCTCTTGTGACTTTCCCAAGTCTGACTCCTCACTAGAGAAGCCTATCCATGGGTAGAAAAAAGACAAATTTATAAATCGCACACTAAAGGCAAAAACAAAACACGCCTTGCACATCGACAATTTCCTCATCTGTACCTTGAACCCCCAAATTTACCGTGGATCCTGCCCACCAGTCTTGCTATGTCACACTCCCTCCCACTAATGGCCACTGTGGTCCAGCCCGTCTAGAGAGGTGGCCTTCTGTCCCCTTTGCTTAATTAATGACGATTCATCCTGGGCTCAATTCAACAAAGTCTTCCCTGACTCTGCGTCAAAATCCCTCACTTATATGCTGTAATATAGCCACGTATTCCATTTCAGCACATGTTACAGTTATAATTTTACATTCATTTTTGTGATTATTTGATATTTTTCTCCCCATCGGAATGGTACAAAGGCAGAGAACATAAGAGTTTACCCACATCTGTGTCCTGAGCACCCGACATAGTGGTCCATACCTGTTGAATGAATGACTGTGTTTCCCAAATAAGAAAGAGGCTGCTTGGTCTGACAGGTGCCTCACCTCCTTCATGTCTGCACTCAACGCATGTTCCCAGCGAGGCCTTGCCTGACCGTGTTCTCTCAGATGGGCATCCTTCCCAACACCTAACCCCTGCTGGCCCGGCCCATGCACCTGCATACCCTCCCTCCCCTCTTCTTTGTTTAATTATATGATTTGTTTATTTAGCTTGAGTTCCCCCCCGCCACCTCCATGATCATAAGTGCCATGAAAGCTATACGTTGACTACACATGCCCATTTACACAAGCTTAATGTGATTTATTCTAAGGACACAATTTAAAAATAAATAAAGTGAGCATATCAACAATAGAAATGTCAAAGGAATCTTCAACTTTATCTTTAATTATGCCCTATTGTAAGAAGGGATATTAGCATCATTTTGGACCCTCTTCTTTCTAAGATAGTTTATAGTGTAAGATTTATATTGCAAGATAGCGCAAGAGAAAAGGCATAAAATATAAAATGAAAGATATTATATAAAAATCCTATAAATTTAAATTTGAGTTATAAATATTAGTACACCAGACTTTTAAAGATATACATATACATAGTGCATTCTTTTTTTTTTTAAAGATTTGTTTTTATTTATTTTTAGAGAGAGGGGAAGGGAGGGAGAAAGAGAGGGAGAGAAACAGCAATGTATGGTTGCCTCTCACATGGCCCTCACAGGGACCTGGCCTGCAACCCAGGCATGTGCCCTGACTGGGAATCGAACCGGGACCGCTTGGTTCCCAGCCCACGCTCAATCCACTGAGCTACACCACCCAGGGCTGCATTCTTTTTTTTTTAAGAATTTCAAGCTCTGTCTGCTCTGCCCACTAGAAAGCATGGGAAGCAACGCCAGTCCTGTCCTAATGAACAGCTTTAGTGTCCAGATTTGGTTTCTAAATATTATTCTTCGTGAAAAGGAATTGGAGTTTCTAGGAGAAGTGGCCAATTCCAGGAGCGAGGCAGGAATGAATGTACAGTGTGAGCCTGACCCAGCCCATGATGCCAGAAAGCAGTGAAGCTATCCAAGGTTAAGTGCAGACTAGCAAAAGGACACTGAGGCCAGCCTGGAGGGGTCCCCACAGTACACAGGGGCTCTCTGTGTATCACAAAGAATAGATTAAAGCATGTGGACTGTTTTAAAAATCAACGTATGAAGAATGTTAGTCAAAAATGAGAGCACCTCCCACTCACCTCTCAGCAAACGTTCGTCACCTTGTCAGAGGTGTGTTACACTGGTTTCTTACTCTGAGTGTGAATAACGAAATGGATGGAATCAGACATTTATCGTCTTTTCCTGTAGGAACTCCATCTTAGGTTGTGGCAGGTTGTATTGCCCCAAAGTGGCCACAGCGTCTTCCATCCCACATGCTCCCGCTCTCCTATCAAGAGGGGAGGTCTATGTCCCCTCCCCCGGAATCTCCCTCACCATTAGCATGTCAGCACTCGGAGGCAAGGGTATTTTCATGGAGGCAGGCCAGTGATTGCTTTGGCTAGTAGATTAGCATGAGAGTGATGTTTTGCAATTTTTAAGGATAAGTCATAGAAGGCAATTCAGCTTCAGCCAAGTCTTCTGGGACATACATTCTGGAGCCCTGATGATCTGAGCAACAGTTCAGTCCCCCTGAGGCCACCATGCTGTGAGGAAGCCCAAAGCATGGCTAGTCTGTATGTAGGAACTCTGGTTAACAGTCCCAGCCGAGCTCAGTGTTCAAGTTGTCCTGGGTCAAGAGAAGCTTCTGATTGAAGGAGCTTCCAGATCATTCAAGCATCTAGTTGCTGAGTCATCCCAGCTTTCACGTCTTTCCAGTTAAAGTCCAGACATCCCAGACAGAAACATGTCATCCCCACTGTGCCTGCCCGAATGCCTCACCCACAAAATCCACAAACACAAAGTGCTCGTTTAACACCACTGTCCAGGGTGGTTTGCTGTACACTGATATTTACTGAAATGCAGGGCCACTAAAGAGCCCTAGTTAATAAGGGCAAGTTCTTCTCTACAGAAGAGCCATTAATAAATTAGAAAGGAAGAGCATCTCAGTAGCATCCCAGAACATAAACACAGAGGAAGTCACAGAAACAGAAATTGACATTTTGCATCTCCTAATGAGATATTTGATTTAGGTGATGTTCAGTGACAGAGCTAAAATCACTAGGGGGGGAATGGAAGGGGAACAGGACATTGGCAGGCTGCTAGAACATCACCCCACTGATAATTTGCTGGTCTGCAGCAGTGGGGAAATACAACTTTAAAATGGACAGATGAGGTTGTCACCACTTAAACTCAGTGACCAATTAATCTCACCATCACTTCAGTGGGACATTCCGATGTACATACGTACATTCCGATGTGATTTGAAATATGATTCCCTATGAAGAATTTTTTTTTTTACCAAAAATGTGATTAAGATCCAACTTTTAATTTAGATGTAAGGACTAGGAGAATATGTTTAATGGCAGTTCCAGGAAGGAAAGCAGAAGGTAGAGAATTCTAATTGAAAACTGACCCAGTTTTCTCCACAAGTCAGTGGCATAGAAAAAGTTTTGGGATGGAGGGAAGATTCTAGCTTAAAAGGAATTCACGAGCCCTAACCACAAATATAGTGCATGGTTCTTGTCTGGAGTTAGGTTTGAGAAAAGGGTAAAAAGACATTTTAGGGTCTGTTGGGAACTTTGAATATTGACTGTGTATTAGATGATTTTGAGAAATAAATGTCAGTTTTGTTAGAAGTGATTCTGATAGTGACATTTTAAAAAATCTTTATTATTTAGGGATATAAATTGAAGTATTTAGCAGTGAAATATCATAATATCTGTAACTGATTTTTAAACATCTTAGCAAAAATAAGTGCAAATATTGCAAATGTTAATTATTGCTCAATCTGGGTGATGAATTTTTAGGGGTTCATTGCTGTATTCTATTTTTATATGTTTGAGATCTTTTATAATATAAAGTCAAAAGTTGTATAGTTATTGTAAAAGTTATAATTATTTAAACATGTAAACAGCTTAAATGTTCAATAATCAGGGAATATCTAATTCAGTTATGTTGTACCTTCCGGATAAAAGGGTTTACACTTACAATAATCACTATGGAGATTATAACACTGAAAAGTTTGTGATTTATATCAAGTATGAGGATGCAAAATGATGGTTTCAGAGTGACTTCAGTTACACAGGGGTGTGTGTGTATCTGTCTGTCTGCATGAATGTATAGTACCAGCTTCAAAAATGAATCAATTCTACATCATTTCTTATTTTCTTATTGACTGGCCCTGAGGCTGGCTTGTCCAAAGGAATCAAGGCCAATGCCATCACATGCCAGGCACTGTATTGGACACTGAGGGGCAGAGGTCCCATTAAGCCTAGTATTCAACATTACTTTGAAGGAGCTTCTTACCACTCGTGAGAACTCCAGATCACTTCTTGTGCATGTTATTTTGTATAAGGACAGTATTCATGTTGGCTACCCATTTTAAATATTTTAAAAACCAAAGAAGAGAGACTACCAAGGTCGGGAAGAGCCATGTTGAAATTCTAGGTCCTGTGAAAGCTGACAGGGGCCAGCTCCCTTTCTGATGCTCTGAAGTCTGTAGAAGACAGTGTGGGGCAGAGAGAGGCTCAAATCCTGGGAGAATGGGGGGTGGGAGGAAGACAATCTGATGAACTCACTTATCCCCTGTCACCTGGCTCCAGACTGGTGACTACTGGCCCTGCTCCTCCCCACCCCCACCTTTCTCATTTTGGCACTTTTCTCCCTAGGGGGCATGCAATGCCCTCCCATCCAGTTCCCCCAATCCTGTGGCAGAGCGCCCACACTAATCAACACCCACCTGCAAGTGTACCCCCATCCTGTAACAACTTCCGTGTTGGGCATGCAAGATAGATTTGCATCACCATGGTAGTGAAAGCCTGAAATCACAGCATTGTTATTCTAGCCAGTGAACTTCTAGGCTGCCAGGAGGCAGGGATTTAGTTTTAAGGAGTGTCTTCTCGGAGCTCCTGAATTCACATTGCAGTGGTGGTCACCTCCTCTTGTTTCAGGCAAGGCCACCCTGGCAAGGGAAAGGCTGAAAATTAAGAAAAGACTGGTGAATTATTGAAGTTGTTGATGAAAAGGTGCTATGGAGAACCACGAAGGAAGAAGGCAGTTGCTCAGTTTATTCATTCCTTCCGTGAGTTTTCCCGAGCCTGCCTTGTGCCCTGTCTGCAGAGTGCATCACTGGGAGCTGAGGAAGGGAGGTATACAAATAAATGATGTACAACGCAGTGTGGTAGAGACGAGAGCTAGGTGCAAAGTAGTATGGGCACACAAAGAAAAGCAACTAAATCTGCCTGGGTATGTCTGCAAAGTTTTCACAGAGAAAATGACATTTGAGCTGAGTGACCGGGAACAATTTTTTAACCTCTCTGGGCTTTAATTCCTCATTTTTGAGATGAACATAGTAATAGTACTATGACCGTATAGTTGTGAGACTCATAAGCTTTAACGTGATATAGAGTGTTTGGAATAGTGCCTGACATGTAGAAATTATTCATAAATGTCAGCTCTCAGGAAGAGGAGGAACACGAAGAAGAAAAGAAGAAAAAAAATTGTCGCAGGACAGTGAGAACTTTCGCATCACAAGGACCAACATGGGCAAGCTACAGGATCATGGAAGAGCAAGGCAGGTTAGGAGGACAGAAGGCAGCTCAGAGCAGCCGAGCACGTGGGGTTTAGAGGGGCCCGTGGGCTTGGGGTCAAGGGAGGAGGAACCTTCTGCAGGGCTGGTTCACTGGCCCACACTCACCCTGGCACAGCCTTACTGTGGGTTGGTGCTCTTGCCATGTCATCGGTTAAAACCCTGCGTCTCAGCCCTGCCTCCTTTATATTAATTATAAAAGGGGGTAGGGAGCTGGTGGGAGTTGACATAGTGACATAAGCAGTCTCCTTTTTAGTCTTGTGATTCTGGAGCAGTGAAAAGAATGCATTAAAAGTAGGTGGGCTGGCGGGCTGGCGAGGACAGCACAGGTTTCAGCGGTTTGAGCCTCGCCATCCAGTTCCATGCGTGCGTGGCGTGCTATGGTTTTGTCTGCCCCGTTAGATTACGAGCCACTGAAGGGCAAGGATTACCTTTTAATCTCTGGCATCTACGTGATCACTTGTATAGAATAGGCGCTCAATAAGTTCTCACTGAAGAAATGAATCACGGAGGGAAGGAGATGAAGTGTTGGAACCCTGCACTGACATGGGGTGGTGCCGAGGGAGAGAAGAGGCCAGACGTGAAGGTAATTTTGAAATAGAAGCAACAGGACCCAGGGGGAAATGAGAGTGACCGAGCGCCGATCCTGTCTCCTGGGTCCCCCCATCGGCAAGGCTGGTGAGAGCGTTCATGCAGACGGCCCATGGAGCAGATGGACCCGGTTGAAGGTCAGATGATAAACTCTTTTGTGTTTAATATGTTTATTGATTTTGGAGAGAGAGAGAGAGACATCAATATGAACAAGAAACATCAATTGATTGCCTCTTGTGCAAGCCCCAACTAGGGATCAAGTCCACAACTGAGGCATGTGCCCTGACCAGGAATTGAACCTGGGACCTTTCAGTTTACGGATGATGCTCCAACCAGCTGGGCTACACCAGCCAGAGCGATAAACTCTTCATAAAGATATAAAACTGGCCTTGGTCAGGGTTACCAGTCACTCAATGAGTGTGAATGGAAAGGCAGCTAGAAGACCTCCTAGTTGTCACCCCGATAGCTGTCCTTCATGTCCTCTGTGGTAACAGAGCATTGCTTGGACGGATGGCTACTCAGCTACAGACTCCATTTCCCAGACTCTCTTGTAACTAGATATGACCCTTTGACAGGGTTCCAGAAAATAGAAGGTGAGAAAAGACAAATTGTCCAACTTCCAGTTTGGGCCACTGAAAAGCATGGGCCAGTCCGCTCCTTCCTGTCTCCTGGTCCTGCTGGATGTGGTGACCAGACTGTGGATGTGGTGGCCAGAGCTGAGACAGGCTTCCTGGGCCACAAGGTAGGTCCATTTTGAGGAGGGCAGAGCAGTAAGATGGGAAGATCCTTGGTCCCCGAAACGAGCACTACCAGCTCAGGCCTAGCTGCCCATGCTTGAACCTTCTGTGAGGAAGAAATACATCTCTACCTTGACTAAGCCACTGCCATCTTGGTCTCTGTTACAATAATCCACCTGCATTCTCATATTCCTCCCAACCAAAGTAATTCCTCATCCCAGGGGTGCTGCCCGCAACCCCACACCTGAAGGTTTCTTCCTTTGCATTAAGTATTGTTCGCCTTCATTCTCAGGAAGAAAAATGGCAAAAAATAGAAAAAGAAAAGAAAAAAACATGATCAATTATTATTTCACATTAAAAGACGGAACTAAAACTTACTTTCGTGAAATGGAAATCAGAAAGGGAGCCTGAAGACATCGAGTAACGGAGCAGCTCTTCGTCTGGAGAATGAAAGCTAAGGATAAAAGTTAATATCCCTGCAAATAGTAATCTATACTTTCTGACATTTTATGGGTTCTAGAAAGAGAGTCTAGAAGTGCCCACAGACATGCTTCTCCTGGATTGAGTTCTGTCCAGGGTCTCTCCTGGTGGGGACAGAAGGGACAGTGAGACTTCCAGAGCTTACTGTGGATTAGATCAGAGTGGGGAGACTGGAGGGGGTGGGGCAGCTGCAAAGAGAGAGGAAAGGCTGCTCCAAACTGACCCTATCCATTTTTTGGATAATAGAAGCAATAGATGGCTTGGTATACTTTTTAAGCTGGTAAGGAAGCCAAGCCTTCTCTCTCTTTTCTCTTCTATTTTTCTTGTTTTAGCTATTTTTAGGTGCCAATTAGACAAAGAAAAGCCAAACTCAGTTTGTTACTGCCAGGCTATAGATACATGTGATCTGGCAAAGGGCAATCCCTTTGCAGTTTTGGAACTTGTCATCAGGATTAATGGACCTGGAGCAAAATGTCTAGAGCCACGTTCGGTCCTTCAGAGAGCCTGATGCTCACGTCCAGCAGGACTGGGAAGCCTCCCAGGGCTGGTCCGGCACATTCCCATGATTCCAGGTCCCCGGGCAGACTTCCAGGCCTGCTGCTCCCTCCCCCTCCCCAACACTGCAGGAAGTTCAGAAAGTGTCGCTTCCTCCCACAAGTCATCAGGCAGATGCCCCCTCTCCCTGTGAAAGAGGTCGCCCTGAGACCAGGGAGTAGACTACCTCTTGGAATGACTCATAAGCCTTCTCTTTGTGATCTGAGAAGTCGCAGGCAGGGTAGCAACCCCCCGTGCAGAAACAGCCACCTCTTCTGGGTCAGCGGTCGCACCTTCTTTTCTTGGTTCGCTCATTTGCTGGGAGCCTTGGACTGACCTTGGTGAAGTAGGTGTCTTGGAGACCAAAATAGTCATCCAGAAGAAAGGTCAAGTCTCCCTCAAGTTATTGCACACGTCCTTGTAGCTATAAGATTATTCTTTCTCCCCTCCACTAGAAGGCAGGGAGGGCGGGATCATAATACAGTCCTGCTCTGCCAGTTATCACAATGGACTTCCAGTTTTTGAAGAGAGAGATTCTGCAGAGAGTTGTTCAGCATTGTACCCACTTCCCCTCCCTGCCTAAAGAGCTAATGATTGATACTCCTCCCTTTTCAGTGATTCTCAAGCTTTGGTGTACCTGTGAATTACTTGTGGAATGTTTTAAAAGGAGATTTGCTGCCCCGTTTGGTGTAGCTCAGTGGATTGAGCGCCGGACTGTGAACCAAAGAATTGTGGGTTCGATTCTCAAGTCAGGGCACATGCCTGGGTTGCGGGCCAGGCCCCCAGTATGGGGCATGTGAGCGGCAACCAAACATTGCTGTTTCTCTTCCTCTCTTTCTCCTTCCCTTCCCTTCTCTCTAAAAATAAATAAAATCTTAAAAAAATAAATAAAGGAGGACTTGCCCATAGGGTGGACACGGTCCTGTCAACAACTGTTATTTCTAATCTGCCCAACACTTGGGGCCAGTTCAGGCGAGATCACCTCATTTTCCCCTGGGAGAAAACACCCATTCCCCGCACCCTGCTTGAAAGGGGTGTCACTGAAGGTGCCCCCTACTCCTCTAACCCATGCAAGGCATCCCAGGCGCTCACAGAGTCAGCAGCCTGGGTGGAGAAAACCAGGAGTGAAAATTTGTTGACGCTGATTCCTCCAGCAAGGCCCCTTGCAGTTAACTGCCCGTAACACCACGCGGAGTCCCCGGAGCCCCCCTGCCCCGTCCTTTCCAGGGTTCTTCGGCTTTGCCTCCATTCTCTGAGCAGTCTGCATCTTCCAACCACCGACGACCGATGAATTTCTTGCTTGCTTCATGTCAGCCAAAGTGAGTTTCATGTTTATAGCCCAGAACCCTGACACCCACACCTGGGCTCCTGTGAGTTTTGAAGCTTTGCAGGTGCACTGGCCAGCTGTGGGGCAGGCTCTGGGCTAAGGGCCCACACACGTTTTCTCATTTTACCCTCTTTCTAAAAATCCAGCAAGCGAAGAAACAGAGGCCTAGAGATGTTCAATGTCTCACTGGGATTTGAACATGGTCTGAAGCCTCTCATTGATACACTGCCTCCTAGTGGTGATGATCTCCCTCTCTCTTGGCCTCTCTACCTTTTATCGCACCGATTCTGTGTATATTTAGTCATTTGCTTATTAGACCACAAGCTCTTTGAGGACGGGTTCAAAGTAGGATATACCTCCATGTGCCCTAAAATGGTACCTTTTCTGTTTCTGTGCTACATCCAGAATTTCCCCTGTATTTGTTGAATGAATGAATGAATGAATGAATGATGGTTACTGGTCACTACACGGGGTGAATCAGTGAGTGACCAACCATTGATGAGGTCACAGGGACGTGAGGGCAGCAGGAAATGCTTGCAAAAACATGTGGTCAGGAAGGCAATCCTTCCCCTGGAGACTCATCCGTCACTGACTTTCCCTGCCCTGGTTCAACACCCAACCCGAGCTAAGCTTTCCCAGACATATTCCTCTCCTCCCCGTCTCAGGTCTCATTGCCTCCCTGCCCCAGGCCTAATTAGTTGAAGGGAAGCAGGTAGGGATGAATTAGTCTTCACAAACTTGAGAACACCCTAATTTCTCTCAGTCACCCAAATGTGGAACTAGGTGAGCCAGGGCAGTAGGCTGATAGAGTGAAGCTAGCACTGAACCTGGCCTCTGGGTTTTGCCCACTTAAGAAAATGCAACTGGATCTTCTAGAACAGTCAATATACCATTCTGAATATATGTATATGTTCAGTTTGCCTCCTACCTGTCACCTCAGTGAACTGAAAGAAAATTCAGATATTATTAGGGCCCGACCAGAACTCAGATTCAGATTTGCACCCTATCTACCCACCCCTCTGTTCAGAAAGTACTGAGCCCCAACTTCGTCCCAGGCTCTGGGCTTGCTGCTGAATTAATAAGACTGTCCCTCCTTAAGGAGGTCATGGTCAATTGACGGGGACCAACCTGCAGTCAGGCTATTTCAGTACAGTGAGCATGTGACCAGAGCTAACCTGAGAGGGGCACCAGTCACATGAGTGGCCCCACTGCGTCCATGAGGCTGTGTAGACAGTGTGTCTATGGATGAGCTGGGCCAGGTCCTCCCTCGTGCAAAGCAGCCCCCTCTTCTCTTTTACAACTCCACGGAAAGCCTTTGCCCCAACTGTCCCCCACTTTGCTTCACCACAGTGGTATCAGGTTGTAAGCGGCCGCAGGACAGGGTACGCCAGTTAAAATGGGGTAAGACTGAGCCCTGGCTGATGTGGCTTAGTGGACTAAGCACAGGCCTGCGAACCAAAGGGTTGCTGGTTTGATTCCCACTCGGGGCACATGCCTGGGTTTCGGGCCAGGTCCCCAGTGGGGGACGAGTGAGAGGCAACCACACATTAATGTTTCTCTCCCTCTCTTTCTTCCTCCCTTTCCCTCTCTAAAAATAAATAAATAAAATCTTTTTTTTAAAAAAATGGGATAAGATTGAGATGCCCGGGGATGACTTGTATATTAGCCAATATTAATCAAGTGCTTACTACATGCCTGACAGTGTACTAAGAAATTCACCAAAATATGTCATCAAGTCCTGACCACAGACAGATTTCATAGAATAGGCACTTGACTCATGTTTTCTAGATGAGTAAACTGAGGCTCAAAGAGGTGAAGAAACTTGCCCAGGATCTCACTGGTGTGGAGCCAGGGCTCAGGACCAGGTCTCTCCGACTCTGTGCGTGTCTCATCGCTATGTGCCTGCTTCCCACTCTCAGGCCTACACCATATACTTTACAGACAAAGGTTTCACCTCAAGAAAGACTTCTTGGATCCACCATAGCAAGACATGAAGTTTGAAGCCTCTCCACCTGTCCCAACTCAATTCTTAAAGTTGCAAATTAATGAATGAATGAAAAGTTCAATATAAATTTTCATGATTCTTGACAGTCTATTGGGGACAACTTCCAGCATGCAGGAGGGAGCTCCCAGGCCTGAACAAGCTGGTGGAGTTGGGAGAAATCCTCTCCCTGGTGCAATGAGCCACCCAACAAATGTACATGTCACCTGGCCCAGCCCCAAGGACCCCTCCTCTGAGAAGCACCCCCCCACCCATATCTCCTCCACGGGTAAATAAATCTCTCTCACCTGCATGGTCTGACCTGTGCCTGTCTCTCCTGGGACTCTGCAAGTGATGGAGACCAAGCCAAGTTTTTCCTACTTCCCTTTGTATTTCCCCGGAAACCAGATGGGTGCTAAGTTAATGGTAAGTCCCCAAGAAATGCTTATTAAGAAGAGCATTGAAGATCTAAGTAACAATGGACCCAACACTAATAACTGCGTTCTTCACCACTGAGCCCTTTAAATAGCTGCTCGAAGTGTGAACTCAAAAGACCCTCTGCACGGGACCCCTGCACTTTTCACAAAACACTCGGCAACACACCTCTATGTACATTTTTCTGAGAACAAATGAGTGTCACCCACAAAGACTTGTAGCTGTGATTTGAGATGCATGCTGTGATTGAGCACAGACCATGCTCTCCAAGAATTAGAAAATTAAGTTGTGGTGATACACACACACACACACACACACACACCCTCTGGATTTCAAAGGGCTTGTTTATTTCCTAAGTCTCCCCAAAATGTCAGTCTGTAAAACAACCTGAAAAATCACCTATGGCAAAGCTTTGCCAGACTTGGATCTCAGAAGGGTTGTCTCCCTCCAAGTCGGCTAGGAAGTCTGTGGTCCGTCATTAAATCAAAGTCGTTTGTTATTACTTCCGCGCGGACTCCCTGCTACGCTTTGAACCTCAGTGCATTAGCGGGGACAGCCAGGCTGTGTCACCAGCCACTCGGAACTGTTTACTCTCGCCGCCCCCAGAAGCTCCCGGTGGGGGGCCTCCTGTGCTGCCCTTAGGAGTTCTCTCTCACCTCCCTTGTCCTAAATGTGTCCAGATGGCACGGCTGGATTTCAGAATCCCACAGAGAAAGCCATTTGGGGGTAAGGTGGTGCACAGCTCACTGTGAAACACAGTTTGGGGTCTTCAGCATTTTGCTGTATCTTTTCATTGAAGAGCACAGGCAGCCGGTTGGAGTATACCCTGGGAGAGACATCGGAAGCCATCCCAGTGACACTGTGTCTCATCTGTGCTGCTCAGGACTGGATGGGCCACGTGGAAAAAAGCACCTCTGTCCTGTCTCCCTTGTGGCCCCGGCGTCTAGACGTGGTGCTGAGACATAACAGGGGCCCCACAAATGTTTGGAAAATGACCGAGTAGCTGCAGAGGGGATCTTTGAATAAGCCAGCGATGTCACCACGGGTGCTGACCATGTTTACTGACCAGGCCATCCACATATCTGACATAAACCTGGAGCTTGTCATTCAGGGATGACAGGTGTCCCGGCTCACTCAAGAGACCCCCGTGTCAGGTTTCTGAGTAACATAGGTAAAAATAGCGCGTGTTTGTTTTCTCTTCAGCGCGTGTTTGTTTTCACTTCCTGTGGTGGTGAGAACGTTCTGTTTGAATGGGCCCCTGGAAGCCGCTGTCTACCACACCGGCCAGCACAGCTGAGACCTTCGGGGTTCCCCTGACACCCTTCCCGGGCAGGAGCCTGGAAGGAGCTGGCGGGTCCCTTGTTAATCACAGGCTTTCCGATAATCGAGCCTGTTGGGGTGACATTCTGGTGAAGAGAGGGTCTGTGTCTGGCCATGCAAGGCCCTGTAGGCTGAGGCGGGCATCCCAGAGCCACGCCCTGGTCACTTGTCCAGACACGTGGGTTACTCGAGCATTACTAGTGCAGTCTGAGGAGGGTGTGGTGGCCATGAGTCCTGCTCTGTCACCAGGGTGAGGCCGAGGAACAAAAGGCAGCCTGTGGCTGTGATTGTCAACCTCTAAAGTGACCTAGAATCGGCTTCTCCAGCAAGCCCCCCAGGGGACGCCGGGATTACTGGTCCCCAGGCCGCACTGAGCACGCTGCCCGCTGGTGCAAAACTGCTCCATGTCCCTACCTGAAGAGTTGCCCTCTGTCGGTCACTATTCCCGGGGAAGCCACACGTACCTCACCCACCCCCACCCATGCCCTATCTGCCCCCACCTAAAAGGCCCTTCTCTCCTTCTCCAGCTGCAGAACCTTCCTCAACCTTCAGAACTCTGCCTGCCACGTGCCACCTCCGCAGAAGCTGCTCCCCCGGGGTCACGCGTGCATCGCTGGGTCGCCCGTGCATCACCAGGCGTGAGCCGGATGGTGAGACAGGCCGCAGGGCAGGAAGTGCACTTACTCATCTTTGCGTACGCAGTGCCCAGCCCCGCGCCCGGCCCCGCATCGGCATTTATTGCGCCATCCCTCTTGTTCAGATGTCTCCAAGTTCTCTCTCAAGGGGGAGTGCCCGCAGCAACGCATCCCTCAGGCATGAACAGGATACTCGGCGCACAAGGAGATCCGGTGAGAGGAACGAGCGCGGCTTAGACACGGGTGAAGGGCTTTACATTCCTCACGCCAGGGCACTCTGTTCCTGTTGAAATCCAGCTTCAGCTCCAGATCATAATCAAAGGCCCCCGGCAGGGTAGGGGTGTGCCAGGCCCCCGGGGTGGGGGGGGATTTCTGTGAACTCGGGACCATGCCGCAGGTGCCAGGTACTGAGGACTCTGCCGAGCCTGCTGCCCTCAGCATGTACACTGGCACCGGGCCCCATCCCCTCCCCGGCCCCACCCCGCCATCTCTTGCCACAGCTGGCTGGGGTGGTTGTCAACCCAGAGCTATTGCACCATGTTACGGTCCACCAGCTGCCGCACTCAGCCATGTGTGCGGAGCGCCTTCCAGGCTGGCCTTGTTAACCCTCCAGGTGAGGGGAGAAAGTTTGCAGGAGCAGGGGAGGTGCAGGTTCGGGGGACCTGGATAACTTCTGCTCTTCAGAGAGTGTTCACATAGCTTATCAGGAGCTCCGAATTACTGTTCTCAGAGACTGGAGTGGGACCCCAGGTAGGTGAAGGCGCAGTGCTCTCGGCTCCATTTCTGTTGTCACACGCATTTCATTAGCTTGTGTGTATGTCACAAACACGGACCTGAGGCCCTGCTGAATGCGAGGCACCGTTTCTAGCACCCTGAGGAACACAGAGAAAGAATACATGCCCCCCACCTGCCCCAGGAGTGCACAGCCGGGCCCCATGGGGAAGCCTGGGGCAGAACAGACACGAGAGGACCAGCCAGGGAGCCAAGAAGAGCTGCAAAGCTGGGGGTCAGCTGTAGTGTTCTTTATTTCTGAGCTGTACCTGCTCCCTAAAAGGAAGTAAGTTCAGTTAAACTACATTAAACATTTAAAATCAAAGCCAAGTTGAAGCAGGGGGCAGCAAATGGGCTAACCACCTACGTTAAGACGGTCCTGCTGGTTCTTCATGGTGTTCAGCCTTGAGCATCCTCCAGGTCGGGGGGCAGAGGGATACATGGGGTGGAGTGGGTGAGCCATAACGGTCGCCCTGAGCTCAGGAGGGCCGTGGCCTCGGCGCAGCCTCTCCCTGTGGTCCTGTCCTCAGCCAGCAGCTGGGAGCCCTGACCCTCTTGGCACTACAGGAGCAGAGCCCGCAGTGTACAGAGAGAAAGCCCCCACCTGGTCCCAAAGGGGCTTCGCTGTGCCTGTCCCTTTCCCCCAGAACTTGGAGCCCCAGTGACCAGGCCTGTGCAGCACTGCACCCGCCCCGCTACCCCCCCGCCCCCCAGCCACCTGACCTCCTGTCCCTGGGCCTGTGGAGATTCCGGGCAATGGACTTGAAATCAGAGACCAGGGCTCAGAGCGTGTGAACTGGGGGCTGGGCAAGTGGGAAGGTGATTGGAGTTTCTGCCCCAAGGCCAGAAAGGAAGGCTGCCAACTCATCCATCTGTGCTCTGTGGCTGATTTCTGCTCGTTTTGACGGTCCCCATCTCTCCTGATGTGGATCTGGAGTTGATTTTAAGATGGTTTTGGTGTTATGAAAGTCGGTGATTTTCAACTCCGGTGTGGTAGAGAGACAGTAGTTCCCCATCCCCCAGTCCATTCCAGGTCCAGACTTTTTGAAAATGGTAATAAAAATGATGCTGTAGCAAAATGAAAAAATTTTAATAACATAGTTAATTTTTTTTTAAGATTTTATTTGTTGATTTTTAGAGAGATGGGAAGGGAGGGAGAAAGAGAGGGAGAGAAACACCCATGTGCGAGACAAACATCAGTCCGTTGCCTCTCACACGTCCCCAATTGGGGACCTGGCCTGCAACCCAGCCATGTGTCCTGACTGGGAATCAAACCAGCGACCTTTTGGTTTGCAGGCCAACACTCAGTCCACTGAGCCACACCAGCCAAGACCAAACTGAAAAAAACAAAACAAAACAAAAAAAACAAAAAACAAAAAAGAAGCCTTACTTGGATAGCCCTTGGATGTTTCAGCAATGTCAAAGTGTTAAAAAATGTCTGAAGACTTCTTTGTAGCTCCTGCATCTGTCTCACTGCTGTGGAGTGACAGCCACTTCACCATGGCCCACACTCGCCTCTCCCTGGGGAACTTAGCAGGCAGTCGGACATCTCGTTCTAGGAGAAGACGCCCAGCCCAGCCCACTCCACTCCTCGGAGCAGTCCTATCCACCCAGGCAGACACTACACAGTAAGACCTCTTAAGGAGGAAGGGGACAGGTCCAATGTCACACAGCGTGTTCGTGGTAGAGCCGGGACTAGAACCCAGGGCCCTGACAACCAGCCCAGGGCTCTTCGCACTGCCCCTCGCAGTTCACTGGCCGGGGCCTGTAATAACTATGGATGCCTGCACTCGTGCAGGAAGAGCTGCCGCCCCATTTCCGTGCTGTGGGAGCCCCCAGCGAAAGCGGTCCATGCCAGGCTGAGGCGGGCCGGCTTCTGGAGGCTGTGGCAATGCTCAAAGTGGGCCCCGAGGAGTGAGCAGGGTGAAAGCAGGTGAGGGCATCTGAGGCTGAATAAACAGCACCCGTCCTGCGATTTAGAGGCTGATGTGTGTCTGCGGAGTGGCCCCAGACTGGTTGAAAACCCACTGGGAAAGGGAAGGAGGTGGAGAGGTGGGGCCCAAAAGGGAGTTAGCTGAGCAGAAAGAAGAGAACGAGTTGGGAGACCAACTGTCCCGCCTCACGGGTGCAGAAGCCTCCCTAACCCCTGAGGGCTGCCCTGCCTGCCCCAGACCCCTTGCTTCCAGAAGTTTCCATCAGGAACCTTCTCCCACCAGGCTGTGGGGCACTTCTCCACACACAGCTGCTGCGAACAGCCTTGGAAGGAGGCAGCACTGAGGACCTAGGGTCTGGCAGCCCGGGAGAACAAAGGTTCCTGCACAGGGAGTGGGGCCTGGGCTGGGCAGTTGGAAACCCTGACCTCGTCCCTGAGAAATGCTGCTCCTGGTTGGCCTCCGCCCTCTCCAGGGTGCCAGGGCCAGGCTGAGAGCAGGCAGCTGGGATCCCTGGGCATGGCATTCCCTTTCTACAGCCTGCTTCCTCCACCCCTTCCCTGCCGGTTACCCTTCACCAACCTGGACAGGTGCCGTGAGCAAGCTTCCCTGCCGACTGCCCTGCCGCCTGCCGCGGGGTGGTAAGGGAGCACTAAGGAGAACTGCAACCTCTCCCTGTGGTGTGTACAGAGGAGAAGGGCTCTGGGGATCCCTTTGGGAGCAGGATGCCTCACTGGCGACTCCTGCTGGTTCTCCAGAGCTCCTGCACCTTCAGACTCCACAGGACCCAGAAGCCTTCAGACAATGACATAGGCAGAGTGAGGTGACAAGGCACAGCGATTCCCCCCTCCCTATCTACCTAACACCTCCGATGTTCAGCTATGTGATGTCATCCAGTCTTCAGCACCGACTGAGCAGGACGGTCCCATTCAGAGAGGTAGGGTAACTTGCCTAAGTCACACAGCCTATAGATGAGTGGAACAGGGTCGGGGCCCAGAAGCCTTGCTCTGGGGATCCCTGCCCAGAGCTCCTGCTGGGAGCCCCTGCTCTGGGCCTGGTGGGGAACTCAGAGATAACAAAGCCACACCCCTGCCCTCAATGAGTTCACAGCTTCAGGGTCGAAAAGGGTGAGCAGAAAGAGCCGGGCTCTCCCAGGGCAGCAGCAAGGATACTAGAGTTGGATCCTCTTGGTTTAAATGCTGCTCCTTTAGCAGAACTAACCAGCCCTGGAACTATGGACAAGTTTTCTCTTGCCAAGCAACCTCGCAAGTCTCACAGCACTTGGATGTTTCGAGCGCTGTGAGTTTACTCACTTCTGAAACAGGAATGAAGTCGATAGCTGTGCACAGTGTTGCTCTGAAGACTTACTTGAGGCTGCATGCGAAGCCCATAGCGTGGCCCCGGGGGACCTGGTTAGGACTCAGCTGCCGTGAATGCTGCAGGGTGCGCTGTCACTAGTGTTCATAGTTAGGCCCTGGCTGGCGTGGCTCCGTGGGTTGAGCCCCGACCTGCAAACGGAAAGGCCCTGCTTCGGTTCCCAGTCCGGGCACATGCCTGGGTCGCGGGCCAGGTCCCCAGCTGGGAGCGAATGATGTTTCTCTCACACATCCATGTTTCTCTTTCTTTCTCCCTCCCTTCTTCTCTCTCTAAAAAAATAAATAAGATCTTTAAAAAAGTTAAAATAAAGGAAAAGATTTAAAAGGCAGCAAATGGCAACAGAGAGGCTTAAGACAGCTCAAAGGAGCGGGGGAAAGGCAAGGCCTGGGCTGTGCCAGGCCCGGTGGGAACAAGCCGGGCATCGGGGCTGTGGGCAGGGCGAGGGGGGGGTGCTGGGGGAGGGTTTCTTGGAAAGGGGTTTTCACTTTGGGGAGTGCAGAGGCGACCAGGCCGAGTAAGAGGGCAAGTTTTAATGACAGGAATAGTTACTAAGCCTCAGAAATGCCTAGGATTTCACAGCATCTTTTCTCATGTGTCCTCTCTAATCATCCCCTACACCCCTGCAGACCCATTATACAGGTGAGGGAGCTGAGGCTTGGAGAGACTGAGCAGCAAACCATAGGCTGTGAATAGGGGGCTGAGTTGGACATATACCTGCCCTGTAGTTTCCAAAGCTCGTTTCCCCTGCTCTGAGATCCCTAGACAGAAACGGCCAGGTTGGTGGTGGCGGGTGGGGGGGCGCCGTGGTGAGCAGAGCCCAGGCGGCCTTTGGAGAAATTGTGTCAAACACGGCTGCTCTGAATCCCTGCTCATCACTTCTGAGTCACCTTCATCTGGAGAGCCTCAGTTTCCACATCTATAAAATGGGGATAAGGACAGCTGGTTTGCAGAGTTGCTGCGAGGGTTAGGTGCCGGGCGCGCACAGAGTCTGGCACGCACCCAGCGGCAGCCCCGTGTGCCGTGTGTTGTCCAGCTCTTAAGGCGGCTGGACAAGAAGCTGAGGGACTGAGGCTAAGGCCCAAGCACAGGACTTGGTGCACAGGCACTGGGGTTCCTGCCCCCAGATGTCCAGGAGCCCGGACAGGCTGCAGTGGGCGTCTGCTGCCACCTATAGGCCCCATGTGGCGTTGCCTCCCCACGACCAGCATTGAGGGGCAGTCCCAGTCTGGGTCTCAGAGACGGCATTGCTGTTTCCTCATCTGAAAGGCAGCAGCGATCTGTGTCTGCATCTCCAGCATCCTGCCTGGTTGAAGCACAGATCGAGGTTTAATGTGAGATTATGGAATGAATGAATGAGCGAACGAACGAACAGCCTCGCCATGGTGGAGGTACAGACGAGAGCAACTTACTGAGGGTTGTTTCGTGCCAGTGTCGTTGACCCACGGGCTTCAGAGGCCTCAGGGAGCGGTGATTCTTGGGCGCCCGGGTCAAGGTGAGGGGCAGTCGTAACTGGAGCCCGTGGCTTCAGGGACCCTGCCCCCGTAGGATAGTACAGGCCTCTTCTGTTCTCCTTCCTCTAACCCGGGCCAGGATCTCCCTCAAGAAAATTGCCCCTCCGCCCCCGCCCCGCTCAGTGCCAAGTGCAGCCAGTTTTCCGAGGACTCTCCTTGGTGACAGCAGCTTGTGGCCTGCTCTGCACCACCCCCTGCCCCGAGTGCCTGGCTCTGCCCTCACCTCCTCACGGTCTCCTTTCTCTCTTGGACCTAAGGCTTCCTCTTCCTACGAGTCTCATTCTTTCCTCACTATCTGCTCCCACTGGCCCCGGGAGGAGGAAGGAAGATGTCTGTCTCCCTCCTTCTAGAGATGGCCACCGGCATAAAAGGCGAGCTCTAGGCCCATGGAGAAGGCCGCGTCCTCCTGAGACGGAGACAGGACTGGATTTTCAAGCCCAGGCAGGACCTCATGGTCCTCGGTCCCCATTGAAGTCAGCAACCTCTCCATGAATGCTCCGTGCCCAGAATCTCCCCCGGCGTTAGCTATCACTCTGCAGTGCATCCTTCTCAGAAGTATAGGCACATGATAGGGGCTCGAGAAACACCATTGTTGCCTTGACTGCTGTGGCTCATTGGGTTGGGCATCGTCCTGCAAACCAAAAGGTCACAGGTTCAATTCCCAGTCAGGGCACATACCTGGGTTGCAAGCTGGATATCCAGTGGGGGCTGTGCAAAAGGCAAGTGATCGATGTTTTTCTCCCACTTTTTCTCCCTCCCCCCACTCTCTAAAAATTAATAAATAAAGTCTTTTTTTAAAAAAAGAAAGAAATACCATCCTGGATAAAAGACATTTTCCAAGCTGGTAACTCCAGGACCACCCCATTCCTGCGCTTAAGTCCTCAACTCCACTGCTGTACCCACAGCCAGCCTGCCTCTGAGCCCCCTGCCCATGTCCCTCTGCCAGAGATTTGCGACCACCACGATCCCTGGGGATCCTCCAGCTACATGGAACAAGTGGGACAGAGGTCACCATCCACCAGAGGTCAGACAAGGTCAAAGACTTCCTGAGCCAGAACACATGACTGTAAGAGGGGTCACCCCAGGTCACCTGACCGCCTATCCTAGCCCTAGGGCTCTCCTGCCACTGAGGGATTGAACTTGGGAGAAGCCGCCCTCCAGCCCACTCTGGAACCCAAGGAGGTGAGGGGCACCGGCTCCGCTGCTTCTGGCTGGAGGTGGCAGCAGCTCCTAGCTCGAAGTCCGTGACGGTGAAGAACTTACATCTTGTACGCAGAGCAAGTGACCTGAGGACTGTGTCTGTGAGGCCCGTGGCTCCTGTCACACAGAGAACGCCAACTTCACTCATGCGTTCATTCAGTTGCTCGCTCACCGATTCAATAGATACTGGGCACCTATGTGCCAAGCCCTGTGCTGGCCCTGTGGGGACCGCCGCAAACACAGGGGACGAGACAGCCCCTGCCCTCACAGAGCGCACAGCCAAACAGGGGAGACAGGGTGCAGGACAAAACACGACACTGGCCGGCTGTAAGGACAGACAAGAAGTACCAGGCGGAAAACTAGGTGCTTCCCGGTTCTCGGCTGAGCTCATGTGCAGTTCCCTTGGGGAGCAAGGATGTGACCTGCTCCAAGCTGCTGGTCAAGGGAGGCCCCGTGAGCCTGAGATGGAGGTCCTCAGGGTAACCCCGCCCATGGCAGAGAGGAGAGAGAGGAAGGTTGAAGTGCAGAGGAATCGCAGAAGTACGAAGGACAGGGGTCTCAGGTTTGGTGACAGAAGGGGTCACACTAAGAAAAGGCCAGTCAAGGGTGGTCTTGGAAAGAGCTCTGTTAGAGGAGGGGGAAGGGCAAGGCCATTGGCCAGCAGGCAGGAAAAGGTAAATGTCGGTGTTAGCAAGTGGAGGTTGCAAATGCAGGTGGTCCTGAGAAACTCAGCCGGGAAGGGGGTGCTGTGGGAGGCGGGGCGTGGGGAGAGACCCCGAGAGAAGCAGCAGAAGAGGAAGGTGGTTTTCCAGTGCGAGGGGATGCCTGAGGATGCGGGGTGGGGAGGAGGAGGATAGAAGAAGAAGCTGATGGGAACTGATTGAAAACATGTCAAAAAGAGAAGATTGCAGAGTGCACGGGAGGCCCTGGGCAGGGTGAGGGTCTGCAGACAGGCAGAAGGCGGCCTTGCTGAGGAGAGGGGGTGCCTG